>JAKTQL010002517.1:86724-100959 GCA_030558815.1 Blastobotrys malaysiensis
TGGTGGACAGCGGTACGGTCCACAACCCTATTACTCTTCCAATGCCCCGCCGTACGCTAACCCTCCTCCCCCTCCGAATCGATACAGCAGCGGTAGCAGGATCTCGCCGCCGGCTCCTCCGGATGCAATGATTCCGTCTCTTCAGGAGGCGCAGATGGAGGCTAGGTCTGCTCCCCCGGGGCAACAGAACTTTAGCCAAGAGGTGTTTATTCCAAACGAATACGTGGGAAGCGTCATCGGCAAGGGTGGCCAGAAAATTAAGGACATTAGACAATTCAGCGGGTCCAAGGTCAAGGTAGAGGACAAGATCAACGAGCGGAACCAGCGGCTGATTCAAATCGTGGGGACCCCCGAGTCGAACCAGGTGGCCATTTACCTCATCAGCGCCCGGATTGAGACGGATCGTAAGAGAAACGAACAGGGACAGAATGCAGAGCACCCTGCAAAGAACATGAATTTTAATTAATTGGAGAAGAGGAGTGCGTCAATTCTGGGTCGGTGGTTGTTTGGCGATTATTTATTGTACGTTTGAGCGCTGAGAACATGAAAAAAATATTCTAGTTTCGACACTGTAAATACCCTCTATTTATCTTACTAGCGCATTTATTATTATTATCATATAGCATTAAAACATCGCCTCATTAGTAACATCTATGGTACAAAAGTCTATAACAGTTAGTTTTTCTTCACAGAAGAGATCCAATTCGCCAGATCAATAAGAAGCGTAGGATTGACCTTGGACGACTTGTTCTCCAACAGATCCTTAATGGTCGCGGCGTAGACATTGCTGATCGCCTCGGCAGTCTCCTTCGAGTAGTTGAGCAGAACCTTGGTTACAAACACTGAAGCCTGGTTGCATGCCAGGGAGTGCACCTTGGTCTCGGACGATCGCGCCTGTTCATGTATCTGTTCAAGAATGGCAAGAACATTTTCAGACGCCTCTTCGTCCGCGAGAACTGGAAGTGGTTTGACCTTACACAGCTTGTTCCGCAAAATCTGGTGGGACTTGTCTACCAACGTCTTGTCATTGGTCGACTTCATGAGCTGCAGTAATGGAACAATGATGGAGAGCACTGTAGCATTCTGAGGCTGCTTCTTGATGTAGATATCCAACAGATCAAGGACTCGGGCCTTGAACTGGATCACATTCTGCTTCGCCTGCTTGCTCTCCTTCTTCTTACTCGTGCCATCAGACTTCTTGTGCGCGTTGAGAACAGCTTGTCGCTCCTTGAAAATGGTCGACAATTGTTCATCGAGGGCAGCCATCTGCTCATCATCCATCGACTCTTCGTCGTCGCCTTCGTCCATACCCTGGACTTGCAGCGCTTCAGCCAAGGCAGCGTTAGCGGCCTGTTCAGCCTCGAGGATAGCCTTCTTATCTTCGTCGGATTCATCAGAGTCATCATTGTCATCACTTTCGTCCTCGTCAGAGTCGTCACTCTCTTCATCACTGTCGTCCTCGTCATCCTCGTGCTCATGCTCATGCTCATGTTCCTCACCGTCTTCATCCTCGTCAACATCCATCTCGTCCAAGTTGTCAAACATTTCACGTTGGCCCTCCTGGCTCTCCTTGGTGTTCAGAACGTCAAAGAACAGCTCAAGACTCTGCTGGGAAATCTGCGACGCAAACGTCTCCCACACAGTCTCGGAAACCTTTCGCAGCAATGCACTCTGTCGAGAAAGGAAGGTCAATAAGATCTCAGTAAGCACCTGGCTCGCGTCGATATCGTCAACATCAGCCTCCGAAGCCTTCTCCTTGCTGACAATGCTGTTGTAACATAATTGCAGTTCATCGAGAATCATAGCCGCATCGGTATCGGCAGAGTACACCTGGAGCAGCACCAGAGAGAACAGCAGCTCAAAGGCCTCCAGCTGGGTGTTGTCGACATGCGGGGACGAGTCACGCTTTCGTCGGACCTTCTCGACAGTAGAAACGGCCTTGTTCTTGGCGGCAAGGAGGTCGCCTTCGAACTCGAATCGGAGAGCCTTGCCCTCTTCCTCCAGGGCGGTAATCTGCTTGAGAGCGTAGTAGCTCCACGAGTAGCCGTCCTTTCGCTTGATGCCAACAGTAAGAGAGATGATAGAGTTGAGTCTCTGGTGGACCACTTCGACAGTGGCTTCTGCAAGAGGAGGAGTGGCTACGACGGCATCCTTAAAGTATCCGGCTCGGACGAGGAATCGAATGATAGCCTCGAGGGCCATTTGGGTCTCGTCGTCGCTCTCGGTCTTCTTAACAAGGGCTCGGATGAGGTTAAGCACGTGGTCAATAGCCCAGTTTCGTCGCAAGCCAATCTGCTTATCCTCCATCTCCTCGCCCTTTTGTTCTGGGGACACGAAGATGGTCTCAAACAGGGAAATGAGATCTGGCAAGTCGGATTCCGGCACTGCCGCGATGACTTTTTCGGCCGTCTTGGACTTGGTCAGCTTGTCAAAGTTAGGGGAGCCCGACTTGGACAGGAGCAGGGCCTTAACGATGGTGACAGCGATCTGGGGCTTGGCCTTGGCAGTGTCGACAATGCCCGAGAGCAAGTGCTTGGCGGCTCGATTGAGCAGTCTATCGGCGTTGGAGGCCTGGTTGATCACGGTTCGCAGCAGGTTTGGACTGAGAATAATTTTGATCAGTTCTGGGGACGAAATGTGCTGGATATAGAGGGTGAAGATCTCAAAGCCCCAGTATTTTCGCTCCTGGGAAGAGGACGAGGAAAGGAGGCCCTCGTCAACGACAACCTTCCAGAATTCGTCAAAGGTCAGGGTGTGAGATTCCTCCTCATCCTTGCTCTTCTTCTTTTTCTTGTCCTTCTTGTCCTTCTTTCGCTTCTTGCTCTTGTGTTCATCGTCGTCTACAGCATTGTCAACTGGGCCAGCGGCAAGGAACTGCTCCAGCAATTTGCCCCACACAAAGTTGAGGGTAGGCTTCCAATTGCCCTTTTGGGTCTTGGCATCCTCGTCAACAGGCACTTCTTTGAGCGCCTTGCTCAGCGTAGTAAGGTTTCGCTTATCCAGCGGGTCGTTGGCGATCCAGCATTTCTTCGACTCGTCGAGCTTGACCGAGTCTCGCGCGTGCTTGGGGATAACCAGGTAGAGCGCAATGCCTTCTGAAGTCAGGGTCAGGTCCATCTCGTGGACCTTGGTCAGAACGTAATCAAGAGCGTCCTGGACATCATACGGGGCCCCTTCGAGCTTGGTAACCTTTCGCGTAGGCTCGGTGGTAAAAAGTTCACACAATGCGAAGAAACACAGTTCTCGGAGCCACTTCTTCTTGGCCGCCAGGGCCAAGGTTGCGTCAATAACCCGCTTGAACTCCTCCAGCGTAGTCTCCTTCCGGGCCAGCAGTGGGCTCTTAGTCAGCGTCTCAATTGCAAACAGAATACCAAAGCTAATGGCCCGATCCTCATGGCCCGACGCACTCTTGGTGACTCGGAAGTGGGCGTCCATCATGTCGAGGTAGTCGGTGACGGAGATCTTATCCTGACGGCTCGACAGCAGCTCGGAGAGGGCCATTGAGAAACCAACACGGCTCTCTCGGCTGGAACTGGCCAAGCCCCTCAACAGACGCTTAAAAGCATAGTCCCACTCCTCGTCAGAGTTCTTCTTCTCGAGGTCCTTGAGCAGGCCCACCGCGGCCTCCATTCGCTCCCGCGCGTTCTCGGACCCCAGCGGTCGGTAGTAATCCAGGGTCGAATTGGGCCTCCGCGCCGGCCTCCTATCTCCTCTATTCATAGTCATCTTGTCCTGGGTTTGAACAGTAAGAGATGAATTTTAGCTGATCTGCGTTATCTCATACACGCAATCGACGGGATTTTTTTTTTTTTTCATGTCGGAGATCCGGGAAATTTTTCACCGTGCGGCTCATTCAGCCTCGTCGGTGCGGCTCAAATTTTAGCCTGTCACGTGACTACCCCGGTACTAGTCGCTTATTGGTCGCCGCGCCGGGCGCTCCCAGCACCCCGAAAATTATCCACCCAACCCTACGACACTGCTGTTGAAATTCCAATTCCACCGTTTAATTGACGAATTAGAAAGATGTCTGCCGCTTACTGGAGATCTGCTGGTTTCACGTAAGTACCCCCATTTTGTAGTGGCGAGCCCCCTTTATTTATAGGGTTTCTTTGTGTCGTCAAGACGGCAATATGGCAGCGTGAGGCTAATGAATATCAAGTTACAACCGATACGCCGCTGTTGGCGCTCGAATCCTTCGACTTGCCCTCAAGGAGGACAAGCGAGTTGCCGCTGAGCGACTCAACGTGCTTGAGACCAAGGCCGCTCGATGGGAGAAGGGTCAGCGTAAGTATTAGGCACAGATTGTGCGGGGGAGAGTGCTAACCAGTGCGTTTAGAGCTCGAGCCACAGGCTCTTTCCATCACCAAGCAGCAGTAAATGTGCCGCTGAGCCTCAATGTAATGGGGTTGTTACGTGTATAAACTAAGAAAACAATTGCATTGCGTTTCACAGGATTGTAGATTCTCGTAGGCCTATTGGGCGGTTCAATGTTCAGCCGGCGACATGGTGTCGAATATATCACCACTGGGACCGAGAAATCACGTAATTAATGGGGTGAGTAATCAATTGGAGCGGTAGGCTTGGAACCGTCGACCGGACCCGATAGTTGGGACTGCCACGGGGCGTGGGAGGGTCTTCTTCCGAGATCCCGAGAAACGACATCCAACCCTCAAGCTTTTTGCCAGCGAGGAAGCGGAACCATACGAAAATGCCGTTTTTGCTTGCGACACGGCACTTGGCCCTGAGGAGCATACCACTGCGGTCCTCGGGGGCCGTGTTCGGGGTTGCTAAAGCCCGTCTTCGCCCTTTCTCCGGGCTCACCTGGCGGTCGCGAGCCGGGGGCGAGGGCTCTCATCTTCAACCGGGCCTTGTCGGGGCGCTGAATCGAGCGCCGGTGCGGTTCTACGCCACCGATAAGGCCCCGGAGGCCGCTATGGCTGACAAGTCGACGGATGCGACTGAAGTCCCTGAGGAACACCAACGGTTCTTGGGCAAGTCTGAAAAAGCGCACCAGGCGTCGCAGATTAACCTGTCGGCGCGGCTTTCCAAGAAAAACGGCAAGGTCGAGGGCAAGAGCCCGGAGGGGATGCGGGACATTGGACGGCTCTTTGAGCTCGTCAAGCGGGAACGGGTCCCGCTGGCGTTTGCCATTCTGTGCCTCATCATCTCCTCCAGTGTTGCCGTGTCTCTGCCTACGCTGATTGGTAAGATCCTTGATGCGGCGAACCAGCCTGACGGCGAAAAGGCCGTCATGGGGATCCCGCTGACCTATTTCTACGCGGGTCTGGGCACCTTCTTCGTCATTGGCGGGATTGCCAACTACGGGCGGGTGGTGCTGCTGCGAACTACTGGTGAGCGTCTGGTGGCGAGACTGCGGTCTCGATTGTACAAGCGTACCATCACCCAGGACGCCGAGTTCTTTGACGCGAACCGGGTCGGCGACCTCATCTCGCGGTTGTCGAGCGATGTCAACATTGTGGCAAAGTCGCTTACGCAGAACGTGTCTGATGGTCTGAGAAGCACCCTCATGTGCAGTGCTGCCATTGGTATGATGTGCTACACGTCGACGCAGCTCACTAGTATCATTCTGGTTTTGGTTCCATTGGCGGTCTCGGGTAGCTGGGTCTACGGTAGGCGGTTGAGACAGCTGTCGAGGGACCTCCAGCACGCGATTGGCTCCATGACCAAGGTCTCCGAGGAGAGACTCTCCAACATTAAGACCGCCCAGGCGTTTGCCGGAGAGGTCAAGGAGATGAACCTGTACAATGGCAAGATTCGAGACGTATTTTCCATTGGCAAGAAGGAGGCTCAGGCCGCGGGGCTGTACTTTGGTACCTCGGGTGTCATTGGCAACCTTACTGTGCTCACCATGTTGGCCATTGGTAGCGGTCTTGTTACCAGCGGCTCCATGACGGTTGGTGAGCTTACTACCTTTACCATGTACACTGGTTACGCCGGTATGTCTGCGTACGGCATTGCGTCTTTCTACGGTGAGCTCATGAAAGGTCTTGGCGCCTCATCCCGTGTGTTTGAACTCATGGACCGAGAGCCCTCGATCAAGCCCACTGTCGGCACCAAGCTCGTAACTGGCCGTGCCCCGATCACCTTTGAAAACGTAAAGTTCGCCTATCCGACTCGTCCTGCAGTGACAATCTTCCACGACATGTCGTTCGCCATCCCCCCGGGAAGCAATGTGTGCGTAGTGGGCCCGTCCGGTGGCGGCAAGTCTACTATTACTTCATTGTTGCTGAGATTCTACGACCCCATCTCGGGAAGAATCCTCATTGGAGACCAGGATATCCGTGATGTTAACCTCAAGTCACTGAGACGGCAGATTGGTGTGGTTGCCCAGGAGCCAGTGCTGTTTAGCGGCACTATTGCTGAGAACATTGCCTATGGTAAGCTCAACGCCTCGCGGGCTGAGATTGTCCAGGCGTGTATCCGAGCCAACTGCGGTTTCATATCTGACTTCCCCGATGGCATTGATACATATGTGGGTGCTCGAGGCGCCCAGCTCAGTGGTGGCCAAAAGCAGCGAATCGCCATTGCGCGAGCCCTGATCAAGAACCCGTCTATTCTTATTATGGACGAGGCTACTTCGGCGTTGGATGCCGAGTCTGAGAGCGCCGTTAACGAGACGCTCATCAAGCTCATGGCCGAGGCTGGTGTCGGCGCCGACGCGACCAACAAACAAAGCAACAGTGCTCTTTCTACCGTCATTTGCATCGCGCACAAGTTTAGTACTATTCGACGAAGCGAGCATATTATAGTACTTTCCTCTGACGGCGGCGTTGCTGAGTACGGGCGATTTGCTGAGCTCTACGCCAACCCGGAGAGTGCCCTCTCCCGACTATTGCGAAGCAAGGAGGAGGAGGAGCAATTGCCGGTTCGGTGGAGTCCCCGATTGACCGAGGAGGAGATTAAAGAGGAAGACGAGCTTGAAGAGGAGCTAGAGGAGGAACAAGAAGAGCGACCAGAACTGGCTCGACAGCCAAACTAATGAAATTGTAACATACTTAGACTGTAAATATGACGCTATTCTCCTATTCGCGCCTTGCGTTAGTAACCTGCAAAAAGAACAAGTAGTTAAAGGTCGCCGCCGGACACGTGCTTGTAAGTGATATAGCTCCCATTGAGCTTGAAGATGGTATAATTGTTGCTTCCGGAACCAGCAACTAGTCGGTGTGCGATCGACTTCCAGGCTATAGGAGCATCCGGGTGGCCTATTGTGTTCAATGCAACTAGCGAGCCGCTAGCCCGCTCCAGGACCGGCACCAATGCTCTGTTAATGAACGACCGTGGCACAAGCCCGCTGAATGTCACTCGCTGGAGCTTAGCCTCAACCGGATCAGAAACTTCATATGAGCAGACGTAGGGATCGACTTTTTCGCCATGAACTCGTATTCGATCAGACCCCAAACTGGCCAGCCCCAGCCATTCATAAACCTCGCTCAAGTAGTAAGTATCGTCTTCAATCGGAGTCTCTTCAATGGAATTGCTGTTCCCTTGGGTAGGAAAGTAAACCTCCTCTTCAACAGACTCAACATGCAATGCCTGCGGTGGGCCGAATATGGGTTCCAGGCTTTTAATATCCTCACTTGTGGCTCCATCAACGGAGACTCGCACTTCAAACTCCAATTGGCCGCATTTTTCAGTGAGTTTCTGCAAACTCCGCATCGATTCAACGCTCTTGCGGTTCAACTGAATGACAATTAGCCCTCGGCCGTCCAGTCTGCGGCCCTGGATGCCGGATCGCTCGTATTCTTGTTTGGGCAGCGATAGATGCAATTCGCCGTCGCAGACTCCTAGGACGGGCACCGCGTCCAGATCCGCATCTGACCGCGTTCCTGAAAGTAGCACTATCGATGCATGGTCCTTTTCGACCAGGTCTACCACCGGGTCGAGCAATTGGCGGAGGGGGACTTTGGCCTGGAAGGTTGAAACCTTATCAGAGTCGAGGCTGATCTGCCCGTCATGTCCCACTGTTATCAGCTCTGAACGAATCGCGTAGTTGTGCGACTGGACAAGGTTGGCCAGGTGAGATTCCGTGCACCCCACGGAGATGAACGTCTTATCCTTGGGCAGGTTTGACTGGATGAACGACATTGCTATCGGATAGATATTTTTCCAAATTTCGCGTCTTCCCAAGATATGTAAGCAGATTTGGGCACGAGGACACTACAATGCCGTGCTGAAAAGTGCTTACAACGACCCCGTTACCAAACTTCCCAACAGCGTAACGACGCTCCGCAGTG
Organism: Blastobotrys malaysiensis; assembly: GCA_030558815.1. Taxonomy (NCBI): domain Eukaryota; kingdom Fungi; phylum Ascomycota; class Dipodascomycetes; order Dipodascales; family Trichomonascaceae; genus Blastobotrys; species Blastobotrys malaysiensis. Next base: position 94,980 of record JAKTQL010002517.1, read on the forward strand.
AATTGAGGAATTGTTACCAGAAGCACCACACTTGGCATTGATTTTACCTCCTACACAGGCTAATCCTTTGCTGCATGAAGCGCCCTTGGCTTACGTGAGACTTTGGATATGATTTCTCAAGCATTCACTTGAGTGGGCCTTCCACAACTGGTAGAGATTTTATATAAGAACATTCAATTTTATTGAAATGGAGCGGTGGTATATATCTATGTTGCTGCATGCCCTTTGCAGGCGCTTCACGCGGTAAAGGATCGTTCTGTGTAGGAGGTAAGCATTGATTATTTGTCTCGCGTTACAAATATCAATAATTCCATAATCTAGCAATATCAACATGCAAATTTAACGTGAATACATTGTTAACCGTTAGCACAATACAAAGGTATGTTGTGAATTGTTCGAAATTGTTATATTTGATGTTTGATGGTAGAACAGTCCTCCTTTGTTCTAAAAAATGGACTTGAAAGGTAATAAATTGTGTCTACCAGATTAAGTCTTCATGCCAGTTGTATTGTTGATGATCATTGACGATTCAGATAAGATCATTTGTAACTTTCAGATCTTTGAGATTTGGCCATCTAACGATTGCAATATTGGACCTTATGGACAAAATTAAAGCATTATATGTTTTACTGTAGCTCCATGGTCGAGGGTTCCCCTCGACCTTGTTCGTCCCGTGAATGCATATATTAAAAAATTAAATAGTTATGAATGAGCAGGCCCCCAGATACGAATGGAACCGTCGTCACTGCCCGAGGCAATAGTAGCCGGGCTCGTTGGGTGCCACTTGACGCAGTTGACGGTAGCAGTATGACCTGGAAGGGTCTCAATGAGGTTGCCAGTGGCCCTGTTCCAAATGTATACGTAATTGTCCTGGCTGCCCGAGAGGATAAAGTTCTCACGAAGGCCACCAAAGCTCGACTGGATGACCATTTCACGCTGTACCTGGCCAACAAACTTCTTTTCGGGCCGCATCCGCACCAGGTCCCACAGGAAGATCTCACCAGGCATCGTGTTGATAAGCGCATATCGCGAATCTGCAGAGACGGAGATACTGGTAATACGCTTCTTGAGAGGCACCGTCTCCGCGACCTGCGTAGTCGCCAGATCAAAGATGGCCAAATTGTCGTCATTGTCGGCGGCCACAATAAACTGGTCATTGGGGCTCACTGCCGCACAGAGAATGCGCTGGTCGACGAATCGGTGCACCTCGGAACCACTCAAGTCCCACACAATCAGGTTCTTATCCGGGCTGGCTGTGAAGAAGCGCGTACCAGAGCTGAAGAACCCACAGGCCGAAATCACCTCCGAGTGCGCTTTATCCTTAATCACGTCGGCCTGGCCCATCTCCACGTTCCACAGAATGCACGTATTATCCTCACCACAGGAAAGGAGCATTGAATCGTCCGGTGACCAGCTCACCATGATAACGCCCTTACGGTGCAAGTCCAGCGACCGGTAAATGGACCAGTCCTGTGTGTTCCACACAATCACCTGGCGGTCCCGCGACGCCGAAGCCAAGTACTTGCCATTGTGCGAGAACGCCAGGAACCACACCTCGTTAGTATGCGCTGTGAGCACCTGCTGCGTCTTGGACGGAAAGTCCTCCCGCCGGGCCTCAAAGTCGCGGTAGAGGCTAAACTGCTCCGTACCCAGCGCATAGTCGCTGTAGGTCATCTCAATGTCGCGCAGCTCTCTAAGTAGAGACGCCAAGCGGTGCGGCGGCAGCTGTGACTCGGGTGAAATGTACTTGTTAAGGGCGACCAGCAAATCCCGTCGCGACTCCTCCACAGTACCCCAGTCAAGCATGCCACGAATGTCCTCCGCAGAGAACATGATGAGCCCCGAAAGGTTCTTGACCTCCTTCTTAAACTCGGGCGAGTCGCACGACAGGCGTGCAATATGAGACCGCAGAATGTGCAGCGCTGACGTCTGATTGTCATTGAGCAGCTCCTCCAGCATGTTCTCACGGTAGATGAGGAACTTCATCTCATCCGTGCGCTTGTCCTCCGCCAGGTCCAGCGTCTGGATCGCCGCCAGCGCCAGGTTCCATTGCCCATTGAGCACCGCCGCTTGAAAGCGGGATACCTCATCCGACTCAATCCGGCACCCGCTCTCCTGCTGGAGCTGGCGCGCTATCGACGAGTAGTTGAGGTCGTACAGCGCCTGGATCAGCAGCCGCGTCACCTCGGACTTGTTGAACCCACAGTAGTCCGCCTCGTTGGTCATCATTTACGTGTTCTACGGCCTCTACTAGCTCTACAAGGCCCGTGATAAGCCTATCGCTGGATCAAAGGGCCTGCGGACCTAATTTCGCTGCGGGGTCAGGTGACCCACCTACATAACCTAAACTTAATTACGAACTTTCACTGCGCAGCTTAATATACTCTCCAGTGTCTTCGAGGGCCAGCCCTCGAGCTCCCGTAGCTGGGGGTTGCACCCCCAGACCCCTTTTGCTACGGGGTTCTAGGGGCGGAGCCCCTGCTACAGGGGGTCTGGGGGACTGGTCCCCCAGGGTAGCCTGGTGAGGCGGTGTGCGGTGTGCGGCGCGGCGATGCAGTGGTGCGGCTTGACTCGAGGATGCAATATCACGTGACGGAGGCCGATGTCGCATCGGTCGTCGAGGACGGGGCTACGGCAGGCAGCCCGGGGAGCTTCTGGAGGGTTCTGCCTGAGGGGGTTTTGCGTTCTGACACTTGCCTGGTGTGTAGAATTTTTGTCGTTTAGGTACCCTTGCAAAGCGGCACGGGAGTCAACGAATCATCCGGGGATCGGAGGGGTGAAAATTAGTCATTTGGAGGTTATCTACCGCGGATCAGCCGTATAGACGAGATATAAAAGCCGGAGCGGGGCGATTAGTGCACCGGTAATGGTCAAGTTCAAGAGAGTGAGTGAGCAGCCCGAGAACCCGTTCTTCGAGCTCGTCGGGGAGCAGGAGATCGCTATCATCCCCCAGGTCGAGCTCGAGTCCGGAGAGGTGCTGCGGGAGGTCCCGGTCGCGTACAAGACGTTTGGCCGGCTCAACGCCGAGGCGAACAATGTGCTGGTGATTTGCCATGCACTCACCGGGTCCGCCGACGTGGCGGACTGGTGGGGCCCCATGGTGGGCCCCGGACGGGCGTTCGACCCGACCAAGTTCTTTTTGGTGTGTATCAACGCCCTGGGGAGCCCATACGGGTCCGCCAGCCCGTGCACCAGGAACCCGGAGACCGGAGACTATTATGGTCCCGAGTTCCCGCTGGTAACGGTCAAGGACGACTGCCGCATCCAGCGCATGCTGCTGGACGACCTCGGAGTGCGCCAGATCGCGGCGGTAATTGGCGGGTCGATGGGTGGCATGCTGGTGCTCGAGTATGCGTATTTTGGACCCGAGTACGTGAGGTGCATCGTTCCTCTGGCGACCTGTGCGACCCACAGCGCCTGGGGGATCTCCTGGGGTGAGGCCCAGCGCCAGTCCATCTACTCGGACCCCAAGTACAACGACGGATACTATCCGTTTGACGATCCGCCCGTCGCTGGGCTCGGGGCGGCGCGAATGTCCGCCATGCTCACGTACCGGTCTCGGAATAGCTTTGAGAACAAGTTTGGCCGTGGACTGCCCAATCCGCACAAGCACAAGGGGGTTCAGGAGGTGGTCCGGGAGCCGTCGACCCCGTCCGAGGAGCGATGGGCGGTGCACAATCATGGGCACCAGAACGGTAAGCGCCTGTCGCGGTCCTCGAGCAGCGCTAGTATCCAGTCATTGTCCAATAGCAGCAGCTCAAGTGATCTGACCAAGGTCAACCGGCCCCAGCACTACTTTACGGCGCAGTCGTACCTGCGGTACCAGGGCCAGAAGTTTGTGCAGCGGTTCGACTCCAATTGCTATATTTCCATCACGCGCAAGCTCGATACCCACGATGTGTCGCGCGGGAGGACCGAGACGGTTGCCGAGGCGCTGGCGATGATTACTCAGCCCACGCTGGTCATTGGTATCTCGTCCGATGGGCTGTTCACTTTTGCCGAGCAGGAGCGACTCGCGGAGCACATTCCAAACGCTCAGCTCGCGGAGATCAAGTCTCCGGAGGGCCATGATGCGTTTTTGCTCGAGTTCGTCGAGATCAACAAGCTCATTGTCAAGTTCCTTGCAGAGACCTTGCCGGATATCATGCAGAAGGACGGCCAGGCTATAGAGATTGCCGAGGTGGGCGAGCTGGGCAAGAGTAGTTTGTTTGGTGAGGCGGAGGTCGACGACGGGCAGTTCGACGTGACTAGCTGGTAAAGGGCTTACGATTTATGATCATTCATTTGCATATTCAACTAACGATATATCTGATTTCTCAACAAAATCAATCAATTCACGATAATATATGACAATTCACGAATACTTTACCGGTACATGTATATTCCGTAGAGGCAATCTACCTCTGAAATAAGATCGTATTATATACCTGGTAGGGGATTTTCAAAATGCCAGGTAAGATCCTTATTGGAATATGAAACAAGATATTGACACAAGTACCACAGTGGATTACCTGATAACACTCATGCCAAAATATGTTTTTAAATCATATCTGCCTATTTCAAAAGGATTTAATGCGCCTGAATACGAATATAAGCCGTACGCCAAAATTATGGAACGATCAATGAACGAAAGGCCTTTTTGCGAATTCATGGTTTTTGCAAATTCATTTTCGTGCTAGAAATTGGCAAGATAGACCTTTGACGCCGAGTGCATGGCAGTATTTACTACCGGTAGGTATATTAATATTTACAGTAAAAGGAACTTACCACGGTTCGATATATCCAACTAATTTGTACATGTAATAGGAGGACAATTGATTTTAAATTCTTAAAACTTGCAACACTATAGCATTCTGACTGATAATTTAACTCTATTGGATATTATGCGCCTCAAAGACCGAAGAATCAAATGAGCCAAGTGAATCTAAAAAGTGCAGATGTCCAAAATATCTAAGAATATTGAATGTTACTGAGGCCCTGAATCACTCTACTTTGAGGCTGTTGATTGGAATTAGATAGAATAGTTTAAGGAAAATTCCCTGCCCTTTCTTGAGAGAAGATGACGTTGAGTTATCCTCTCACAGCAGCTCCGCACAGTACAACATGAGCTGATAAGGAAAATCGAATGGTGGTTTCAGTACGGATAAAGAATAAACAAAACCGAGAAAAAGGCAAGGAAAAAATAATTCAAGTCCACAACCATTGAGGGTAGCAGGTTGGTCCTTCGTGTTCTGCAAGGAAATGGGAAATCATAAAATTATTACCGGCTTACAAGTGATTATTCTGCACACCCGGAGCTGTATCGAGTCCCACAATAAATGCTGATATCTAACACAGGACTCATATACAGTGATTCATGGCCAGCCTAGTACCACTCTTCTTCCCAGAAACAGTAGACCTTTAGTCTGACGTCTCCTGGTGCTCATCGCCTTGAGACGAGGTGATTAGGACTAGGTGGCTCCCAGGAACTGGAGCGCATACCAACACTACGTACGAAGCTGCTTATTTCATTACCGTTAAGGCCATGCTCTAATTGGAGGGACCCAATTGACAGAGATTTATTATTAAGATCAATTTATTATGCAGTAGAAGAGCAATCTTCTGACCCTGGCCTAAAGGAGATTTTCACATAATAATACCAGGTACCACAATTATTAGCCTTGGATACAAAATCCCAGCTGCTGACAGTTCGTTATTGCCGAGAAAGAGATTGCCCATCAATTGCTACAAGGAAGACGTTAACCTGCAGTCCAGACAACCACATGTGTGATGTCGGACTAACGAATTAGCTGAATACCAGTTGGTACAATTATTCTACTGGTATGAGAAAAGAGTGACTAAGGTATCATCATAGTATGCTACTACTGTATCCATATTGGTATCGTACCCCGCACTGATCCGCTAATGAATATCACTAGTAGATCCCACTAATGAATCTCGCAAATCTCATTCATTACAGTAGTGAATATTAGCAAATCCC
>JAKTQL010002518.1:3958-99499 GCA_030558815.1 Blastobotrys malaysiensis
ATGGTGTTTCTAACAACAGTGCAGGTTTGTACAACGCAGTCAATTCCTCATCCTTTGGCTCGCGGTTTCTTACCTCAGCATCGGCCGCAGAGTTAATATCTAAGAGGTTAACAGATGACGAGTCCATACGATTCCTCAAATTTTGATATCGGGTAAACTCTGCACTATCCCACACACGAATGTATGCAGCCTCGAAGTCAACAGATAAATGTACCGAGAAAGGTAGTCTGAATGATGTGGGCGCTTTAGGATCAACGGTAACAGTAGAGGATGTGTCTTCCAAAACTGAAATTTCATTCACAAACTTCATCGCCCGCTCAATTGACTTGAGAGCAAACCAAGATAAAGATACAATTGAAGGAACAAGAGTTATCTTAACGGAATTTCCAGTTAGCTTCAAGTGCAAATCAGAGGAATGTTCTGAAATATCATAGTAAGCTAAAAGTTCGATACTGGGCAAATAGCCCGTATTGGCAATCTCTCCGTTAACCATAAAGTTGTCCTTGTAGAAAATGACATCTTCTAACGCAGATGTCAGGAACACTCCATTTAATGTAGTCCGAGCTTTGAATGCAGATGTGCTCACTTCAAACCTGTTGTATCCGAATAACACTCCTGGTGCAACTCTGTCTTTATTAATAGAAGAGTCATTGAAGAGCCAGGCAATGGTAACATTTTCCAAGCACATCACGGCGATGGATCGGCTGGCCAACCCTCTTATTTTCTCGAACGTTAGAATGTCTGCTCGGTCCATGGAATCGTCATTGTGGTCGGAGCTTAAGGAGATGTTATTCGCCCTAGTTGGCGGCAATTTGGTCTTGACCCCTTGAATGAACTCAAGCAGGATTTTTACCAACATCGGTCCTAGTTTGGAGTGGAAGAATCCACTCGAAAACTCAATTCTATCCCTTCCATTTTCATCTTCTCGCTCAACAAATGTTGTCGTTATCTGAACACTCACAATATCTGACACCTCTTTGGAAATAGAAGGATTAGATAATGAGAGTGTAACGGCATCAGAGGACACACCGGCAAGCATAGGCTTTGAGCGCACAGCACCATCCCCAAGTATTTCGAATGATCTTAGGCGTAACTGTAAGTTGTCGGAGTGTAAGGACAAAGTAGTTTGCCCTACCGTGGCCAACATAGAACATCCAACAACAGTAAGATTTAAATTTAATGAGAGCCGATGATTTTTTGAAGGGGCTAGGGAATCGTCACCCTCCTTTCCACCTTTTGTCGCCGCTGTTTTGCGCGATAAAACAACACAAGCATCCTTTAATTGACTGATGTCATCTTGGTGAACTCCGTAGAAACCATGGTCCAAGACCGAAGCCACTTCATGTGACCCAGATTCCACATATCCAACATTAACCATCAGCTCAATCACGTCCAAACTACTCTCAGAATCTGCCATCTCAATACGGCAGAGTAGTTCAATGTCATTAACAACAGAACGCAATAGAATTACTTCTAATGCATCCCGTATCGTTCGAACCCACCATTCATTATGCTCTGCAATAATGTTGCCACTGATCGAGAAATCATCGACTCGTCGAAAGTTAAGGCTCAAAGATTTTGTCCTGGAGTTGAACACAATTCCTGGGAGCACCTTGATGTTGGTATTAACCTTTCCGATATCACACTTCAGGATCATTGGACTTTCGTGCATTGAAGCATTGGTCCGGTCCCTCTTTTCTTTTCCAAGAAAGTCAAGGCCATAAGTTTCATCGACGACTTTAGTAGCAAGCTTTGCGATTTGGCACAAATCCCAATTCACCCGAATATCAACCTTCCCAGTTGAGCATTTAACATACTTTGGTCCTTTGGAAGCTGCATCTGAAAATGTGATAATTGTTTCCAGGCCGGCTATGTCAATTGATGCTACCTCCTCAAAATCCATAAACTCCTTTACGGGTTTTCGAAGCAAAGATGTAGTCACGGAGTCCAACTGGGTAACAAATGAGAGTAGCAGCCTATGAGCTTCCCTATTATTCTCAACCATAAGTAAACTCATCTTTAGATCATGGCTTACCAACCGACCTTGTACTGTCGGTGTCTCCACGGCGGACTCGAACATTGCAATTAAAACGGTGAAGCTCATATCAAGCGCTGGAACAATGGTATGCTTATTCTTCGGTTTTTCGGGCTTAGTCTTCCTGGACTGATGGAGAGTCCAAAAGTGCTGTTCAATGGAATTCAAAACATCGACAAGGAAATGGCTTAGCTTTACCCTCACATGTGAACACGTCAATGTAGAATCAATTCTGAGGTATCTTCGGTCCATGATTAATGACTTCGGATCGATAGGTGCCTTTGAGAGTGTCCATGAAAATACCAGCTTTAGATAATCGATAATGAGATAATCCTCGTCGTCCGGATACTGAACTCTCAGTCCAAGATTCTCGATATCGCAAAAGGTATATGTCGTCGATGCGATAATGCTCTCAGTGAACGACATTTCCAAAAATGTATGACGGAAAAAATAGCTTTCTGAAATATTGGACAATTCCCAACTCCTCCAATTTGCAAAGACATCAAGGACTTGCTGCTTTGCCGTTTCAGGAAGCGTAATCCGGTTGCTGTCTACCGCTCTGCGTTGTGATTCAAGCCACCGCTTTGGTACAGATTTTGCAATGTGACGCAATCTAAGAAGGATTTTCCAACTGGTGGCAGCTCTAACATGCTTATCTGATCGAATGATATATGAAGGCTTTGTCAACACCGGGGGATCATCCTCAACCTTGAATATATCACTCGCCCGAGATAACTGATAAACGACATATGCGGTCCTCTTATGCTTGAAACCAATCGAATGGTCTTGTTGTGACTCGATACTGTTGATATCAGATATCGTCTCATCCATAAAAGATGCAACCCAAGATACATGACTGCTTGAAATCATTGAATCCACAGACTTAACCCTAAGGGAGCCAATGTTTGAGGATTCTTCATGCAGCCAAAATTCAACAGCCTGAATCTGTATTACGAATGGATTATAATCCCTCGCATGTTCCGTAATCTGGAATGTTTCTGTCTGGCCCTTACGAATCCCCATAGAAATACGTTCAATATCCAGATAAACTGTATGTCTAAGCTTGTCTGGATCTGATTTCATATATTCACCGACAGTGCGAGGGGTTCTCAGGTCTCGTATACGGAAAGCAATGTTAATGTTCCCGCAGTCGACGTAGAGATGGCTCTTTTCGTGTTCAATGAAGGACAGACCAATTTTTCCGGAAAAACCTCCACGTTCGTGTACTGGTTGAGAGAGATCGCCATATTTGACGTGAATCGCCGGAATAAGAACCCGGAAATTTGTGAATTTGGGCTGAGCATTAGTAATGTGTCTAATTTGTTGCAACACTTCGACCTGAAGGATATCCATGATATCAACCACCTTATGCTCAAGCGATGACTCTAGTACCGAATTGACAGCAGCCAAAGCATATGGACCCATATACCCTTCTACAGCACCAAAGTTGATAACGTAGTTGAGATACTCGGTGTTGGGTAAAAATTCTGTAGTCCGGATCGGAATATCGTCATTAGAGTAATTGCTTGTTGGTTGCAGATCAATAGCCGCACTAGGGTATTCTTTAAACTCCTGTGAGAGCTTTTCAAAGATATGCCACTTAGAAGGCGGTAGGAACGAATTCTCATGCATTGTAACATTGTCATTGCCGTGATCAATTTCCCGATCAGTTGGCATCTCTGGACGAGGGAGTGGTCGAGTTCTGGAGCTTATTGTTGACAGAGGATCCAAATCTCTGAACTGGTAAGATAATTCACTAGATGAAAGTGAAGATTCACTTAAACTCATAGGATCACGTGAGGGACGCGCATCGGAAAACTTGGGGTCAATAATCCCGATAGTGTGTTGAGCAATGGGTGGAGGGACTTTCGGCAGTGGAAATGATGGATGAATATCATATCCTTCATCAGAGTCATCCGCAGGCGAAGGCGATTTGTGCCTATGTTTCTCGTCGAGCAGAAAGTCGCATCTATTAAACGGACCATCATGCAGCAATATATGTTCCTGTTGTCGATTGAAATACTCTGCAGCATCTCTCTTGACCACAAAGTTTGTGAGAGATAAAGAGGTTCTAAATGCAGCCAAAATCTTCTGTTGTGCGGAGGTATCTCCAGTTTGCTGCAAAATTGATAGTCGGACCAATGGCACTTGAAGATTCATCCTTTTAGAATATCTCTCATTAGCCAAGTCGTTCATTGTTAGGTCAATACCACTCGATGTAAGTTCCAGTGTAGCTTTATCGGTATGCAATTGTATCTTGATGGCACCGACTTTTATGCTCAAAAATGTGACATCATAAAGGATTGGAGGATCAAGTAGAAGAGCATTTTCAGAATCCTCAAATGAGTATCCAGTGTAGAGCCCAATTCTTCCCAGCGCTTGCATAATATCAAACGTACCGTTCACTAAAATATCACCAAAATCGATATCCCACTTGCAATAGTACGTAGGCTCTGTCGGAGGAAGGCCAAATAACCTATGCCCATGGATTGACAATCCATCAATAAAAAGCTCCGGGTCATAGTCACCGCTATTTTTAGCGATATCAAGAATAATCGTCGGATCCATGGATTCTGTGTAGCGACCTTTTAAAGGAGTCACGTTGGTTTGTAAATCTGGGCCATCAGTTAATAGGGATCATAACAGGTTAAGGAAACACATACCCATATAGTAGTTCGTAAATCGGACATCTGTCGTCAGTGTTGCAAAATCCAACCTTACATTCGATTCTGCAGAATATAAACTTGCCGGAAGGACAACTGACCCATTACTGACGTTGACAAAAATCATGACGTCCAAATCAGTATCATCCTAGATTATTAGCATAAAACAGAAAGTTAGCAGTGAAACATACCCGAAATGGTTTGAAAATAGACTTCGAGACCTCCTTGTTGCTGTGAGTGTACTCCTCCAGAGTCTGGAAATGTGAATTTTCCCCAAAATAGTTTTCTCTGATCTTCATAAGGTATTTTATCACAAAGCCATAGCATATGAATGTAACATCGGAGCCATTGATATCTAGGACGAGAGAATCGGCTCTATTTTCCGGAATTGAGCTGTAATAAGTATAGGAAGCTTGGAGCCCAAAGTCATAAGCTCGTCCAAGGTGGTTGTCTTCCAAAAAGTTGTGAATTGTATGCCATGGGGGGGGTGTCCACAACGAGGTCGAAACAGGATGTCTATAAAAAGAAGCGTTAGCAAACAAAATAGAGGCCAATGGGATGAAACCTACCGAAACAGAGATATCAACAGTGTTTTTTACTTGTTCAATCTGTTCGAGTGGAATATGCAGACCAATATTCATATCATCCCCCTGAAAAGACACAAATGCATTGTCTTCAAACTCAGAAGGATTGTTGATAATGTTAAGGTCATTAATGTTGAGGAAGATGGAATAGTTCGAAATAGTCCAATCAAGCTCATAAACGGCCGGGGTATACAATTCATACGGCGTCGATGGTCCAGAAGAGAAGTCTTTTGCCAGGTCGATCATCAAAGTCACATGCTCTCTTAGAAAGAATGTTTGGACGTCTTTAGAATAGTTTTTCAAGGTATAAGTCTGCTTGCCATTCCAAGAAAGAGGATAAGAGATATGGCCTTGCAGTGTATGCGATTTAGCGCTGAAGAGCAGGCCATGGTTAACGCTTGATCTCACTTCGGGACTCTTTAGATCCAATGCAAGTTCGTTAAAAGTACCAAGCGGGGTAGCTACCATGGAGGAAAAAAAACTCAATGTCGATGCGTCCTTAAACTTGACTTCAATCCAACCAAAAGGACGCATAAGGTTCGCATTGGGGTTTTCCTTGTACTTTTTGAGGTATTCGAGGTTCTTACTTGGTTCTCGTGTAGGGATTCGAAAGATGGTATCGCCCTGGAACTCGACAAAAAGCTTCAGCCCCGTACTTACTCGTAGTTGCCCAGGTATGCGGCGTGGCTGAGCGGTGGCATCAGCACAGTATCTCGGGAAGAGCATGTTCTGTAAAGGGATTCTCTGGCGGTCTGACCATGGACCGTAATGTATAGTCGCCTCTTTGAACGTCATTGTAATGCCCCATTCTGGTGATGGCCCACTATTGCCAATATCCACAGATTCTGAAGACGGGGAGGGTTCTGGATTTGCCGGTACAAGCCCCGGAATATCGTAGAAATACGTTATACTTCCCTCGATCGCATCGAGTATGATGGAGTACTTACCGTACTCATCAATAATTTCATCCTCATCAAGTACGTCAGCAGCAGTTTTGGCAACACCACCTACTGGGTCTTTAACTTCATCCCCTTCGCTGTTCGATAGGTATCGAAGCAGGCCTCTCCACGGGTTATTTCCTCCCCCAGATTCTTTGTCACTACTCGAACCCTCCTCAGGATTGTCTTTCCCCCCCGACTTCAATTTGTACAACAGAAGCGCGTGGAACATCCGAAGTGACTGGCTACGAGCCTTACGCCACAGGTGTCTGGTAGGATTCCCACTCCATGAATGTTGGCGATTGCGTGTATAAAGCGCCTGGATACCCTCGGGACTGCTATAGTCCTTATTAGCCTTCATTTCTAGAACAGGCTTACTCAACTGGGTATGATACACGAGTTTGTACTTGTCCAGAGTACTTGCCGACCGCGCTGCATCGACAATGGCCCTGCCAGACAAGAAATGCAAAATAAGCAGGGAGGGAGTGTCCTGGTTCCCCATTACCATGGCACCTCTACCACATTTTACTTGTATTGGTAGTAGCTTGAGGAACATGGATTCAAACGTGCCAATGACAGGTTCAGCGGTATCTTGCGCCGGGGTATACTTCGCCGCAGAGGATCCATTACTACTGAATAGATCATTGCCATTGCTCAGATCGTCGTCTGCTTGCTCAGGGGATTCCGAGCGTTTCTCGGTCACGTAGTCATGAAGCGCATCATATGCAGCGGAGCGGTTGAACACAAACCACTCCAGACCATCCACTTGCAGAGAGAGGCGTGTGGGTAAATTCTCGTTGATTCTAATATCTGCATCTTCTCCCTGGTGTGATGTTTCCCAGTGGTACCTGGAAGTCCGGGTGCGGTGCAACCAGTAGCGCCAGGTGAAGTTTCCTTGGAGCGCGACAATAACCTCGTTCGAGCCCACATAGGAGAGGTTCTTAAAAAACAATCGTCCTCCTAACAAGGACAGTTGTATACTCTGGACTTTGAGTGATATACGATATTGATGCCAGAGGTACCAGCGAAATGATAAGGAGAGAACGCTGGCTACCAGACGGTTAAAGTAGAAGATGATAAAAATTGTCACCACCAAGGAGAGAGCCCAGAAGACGATAAACACCCAGCTGAATTCCTTCATGCCGACAATCGACACGGGCTCGAATTCAGAAGAAACGTCCATCTTTAGGGCTCTTAATCTATCCTGGATCGCTTTGAAGGAAGATAGTCCGATCCCAACTGTCCCAGCCGTCTATTATAGGCGTGCGGCTGTTCACATGCACTCTCAGTTATTATATAGGGGGTAATGAAATTGGAGGCACGATGAAGAGAAAAAAAACTAACCGGATGGGAAAGAAAGTTTAATTAAATATATATATCTAAGCGCTGTTGCCATTGAGATTTTTTTCTTTACTCTTCATTTTGCGGAACCATCCTCCTACTTTTTCTCTCGGGCTGGTACCAAACCCACCAGAAGAGGACGGGGAGAGATTCGACTCATCCCCCGAAAGCGCTGGCGGAGGAGTTAGGTCTTGGTTAGACGGCGTGGTAGAAGACACGTCCTCATTGCTACCAATGTTGAAGACCATCAATGAACGGCGCCATTTCGAGACACGTTTCGTATCGTCATCCGAATCTGCGCCTCCAGTGGTACCAGTAGCTGAATTCCCGGATAGAGTTTTGTCAATAGCAGAGAGGCTCGAATTGGATCCATTGTGAGAAGCAGTAGAGAATGGCACGGGAAGTTTTTGCGGTGAAGTTGCCAGAGTCTGGTCAATTGATGGGTTCGAGTGAATGTTAAGGCTTGACATGCTACCAGTGTGGTTGTGAGGGGATGTACCATACGGATTGTCACGATGAGGCGATTTTGAGCGCGATTTGAAGAACCCTAGCCCGTGTTTATGGCGCGACTCACTTGTATCCGAACCGGGGCTCTCTGGGTGCCGATGGCGCGCCGCCGTACCCCTAGAAGAATGCGGAGGAGATTGTTGAGAGCCAGGAGATAATAGCCCTTCTTCGCTATTTTCGGGCAAGCGGGGACTTGTCGAGCCGCCTCGCCATCGTGTGCGCATTTTCGATGGCATTGTACCTGACCGCGACAGGGTCGATGACGATGATGAGCCAGAGCCGGTTCTAGTTTGACTCTTTACGCTGTTACGACGTGAAAAGCTCACCGAGCGCCGCAAGGAGGAGAGCAAGCCATCCTGGGTTCCGTCATTAGTAGATTGAGGCGGAGAACCAAAATAGTCGCTCCCGCCACTGGCCAGAGAAGATGTCGAAGCGTTTGGTGGCGTAGTGACCCGCTCTCTCTCCCGTTCAGTTGGAATTGGCCTGCGGATAATTGGTGCAGGAGCGCGGTCACGGTTGACAATGGTACCGTTCTTTGAGCGCACCACTGGAGGCGTAGCGCTGCTTAGAGACTTGGAGTGTCGCCGTCTAATGCGATTAGGGAGGTTTGTTTCCGTTTCGACCAGCTTATTTGAGTTTGCAGGCGTGGTACCCGAGCTGATCGTCTCTGTTGTGGTACTGCTGCAGTCGGGTCCCGAGCATTGACGTTGATGCTGCTGATGTTGATGCTGTGATTGCTGTTGCTGGTGCTCTTTTTGTTGCTGGTACTTTTTCGCCTGGTGCTCTTTGATGGCGATCTCTTCAATGTGGGATAAAAACTTGTTAGAGTGTAGAATGAGGAACTCAATAGAAGCCCTGCTCAGGTCGTACTCCTCCGGGATCATATCATGCGACGGGTGGGAGAGCAGACTAGGTTGGAAAATGGCGGCCAAATTCGATGCCGGCATTCTATTTTCGTCCGACTTGGCAGCAAAGATGGAGAGCAGATCGAGTATGTACATGAGAAGCTGGCGGTTGAGTCCCGGCAGTTGTTCAATAAGGATCTGGTATCTATCAATGGTCTTGGTCGTGCTTAGTAAAACTTTTTCGTCAATGGCCACCGGCTGAGCAGGCAAAGCAGCAGACGGTTGGCACTGCGGAAGCGCCTGGGGCGATGTCGCCAACGATGACTGCTCTTCAGTTGAGTCGGGTGGCGGCTGCTGCTGCTGTGAATCAGCGGCCAAAGTCGAAGGGTCCACAGGTATGGCGGCCTTTTTCTGCGACTCTAGTAGCAGCGCCAGCACATCGGGGAACTCTCTCAGTGGTTCGCGGAATGACTCGTAAAACTGGAGCGGGATAATCGGCTCGGGAAGGTTATTGAGGTAACGCCGGAGAACGTTGGCAGCGTCGTGCACATTAAAGCCGTTCCAATCCAGGCCCTTGCCATACCGTGGCGGGGAATTGAATATGGCCTGGAGGTCCTTGATACGACGGGCGGACCCACTGAGTCTGAATATGCCCTCGATTCCCGTGGCGTTCCGTTTGAGGTAGACGCCGCACTTTGCCACCACTATGGGCACATAACCGTAGACGAACTGCTCACCTGTAGCCGGATCCGAGAGAGAGATCGAGACATTGGCGTACTTGATGGACTTCTCCAGCGGTACGCCAAAGATATCCTGGCTCTCTATCATTTTTTCCTGGTGGGTGGTGGTTTGTCGAGTGGTGATAGCCGACGACGAGTGTGACATGTGAGGCAGCGACGGTCGGGACAGGCGCTGCGGCGACTGAGGCAGGGCAGGTGGATCTTCGTACTCTTCTCTTTGCAGCTTGGGGCGAAACTGCTTCCACCAGGTACTGAGCGAGGACTTGGATGGGGGGGAGGTGGACGGTGTTCCAGTAGTGGTGGGGCTGAGTAACGAGTCGTAGTGGTTGGGGTGGTCCTCGTAGTGGGAGTGATCTTGAGGAGGAGCAGTAGTTGCAATGACACCTGAATACGGCTGGCAAGTGCTGTTGGTGTGTTCCGTATCGCTCATGACCTGGCAATGGTATTTTCCCCCTCCTTCACGTCTTTCTATTTATTTTATTTTTTTTTTCGGCCTTAATTTTTTTTCCCCTTCTTTAGAGCCCCACTGATTGGTTACTAGTACTGCACCTTGGGCTAAGAGAGGGTGCCTGAACCTCTGTAATACGGAATATCGCGAGAGAAAGGGTTCTGCAGAATGTATATCTCTTTTCACAAGACGCAAAAGGGTATACACGCACCTCGCAGAGACGCACTTCTCGGCAGCACTTGATGCGCTTGCTAGAGACCTGCTGATAGAGCGAAGATCTCGAGAGAGGGGGGACAAAACTCCTGCTGCGGTATGACCACTGGGTATGCCTCACCAAAAATATGTATGGGGTAGACGTGTGCGTTGTGCAGTTAGGCGTCGGGCCAGATAATATTTCCAGAGTACTTCCCGCCTTGATATTGGGTGCAATGAGTGTGTAGGAGGAAAATCAGGGCCGCAGCAGATGTAATGGTGCACCTGATAAAAGTTACAAGGTATACTGATAGTATGTTAGCATAGAGTTCGCTTGCAAGGCTCCAAATATAGCCGTGGACCTAACCTACTTTGAACGCGGCCGGGGAGGTCTAGACAAAATTAACTTAGTCCCTTCTCGGTGGGAACGTGAAAACGAATGTAATACCGAGTGTAATGAAGAAGGTAGAAAGATATCTTAAAGGCTCGGGGGGGTTTTTTTAAACCCGTTTTTCCTCTCCTGCCTCAATTTCGCACTGAGATGCGGGTATATGTACGAATAATGCAGTACTAAGGTAAGGAATGAGAATCCGCGCTATAGAGCAGGTAGTCGACCGTTGGAGAAGGAGTAATAGTCACGGCTATAGTGCATGCACACAACCACAACTCCACCCAAATGCAATACGAACGAATGAAGTGTATATTAAAACAAGATTTTCTACATACCAACCAGACAAAGATAGTAAAATAGACCGTCGGTTATCGGATAATACGACGGGGTCCTTGCTACGTATATTGCACGACAAACCCCCAGCGTACAGTAGTTCCTATTACGTGTCGACACACCTAGTCCATATCAAGAAACTCTATACAAACCTGGTACATTTGTGTTAGACACTGTACCAGCATTGTGCTCTCCTTCGGGGGGGTTCCCTAGCGCGTTGGGTATCATCGGCCAAACCCTCTCACATGGATGGTACAATCCATTATACCGGTGGTTCAATGGCGCTGGAAAGCCGCCCTGATTAACGCAAGCTTCATCAATGGCTATCCACGCATGATGGTGGGGCATTACCCAAGGCACTGGGTACAATGTGACAATGTGCCTGCATGCCGGCGCACGCGCCGCTCCCTTCCGCATCAGGAAACGGGCCCTCCATTTTCAGCCAGGTGCATTCCTATTTAGGACCCTCTAAATTTAGGTCCAAGGCTAGTCCCCCTGGCAACCCGTTGAGCTTCCCCCGTATAGAAAGGGACGCAGTACATTGTATACAGCGATGGGTGGTATACCGTAGTAATGTAGTATCATTAGCACTAACCTAGTTGAACGTAGTTACCCGGGAAGATACCCTGGGCTCCAGTGGCGACAATGCGGCCTGTCCACCACCCGTTTGTGTCCGCTGTCCTCTGGACAATCTCAATTCTATCGCCAGCCTTCATGGTCAGGTCCCCCTGGGCCTGTGCTGTATAGTCGTAGAGCGCAGTGCAGTACTCTACGCCTGGCGCCGGGGAGGCCTTCTCCGGCGGATAGCCCGTCGGGGTCGTTGCAGCAGCCGCAGCCGGCTGCTGGTACCCATACTGTGCTTGTTGTTGCTGGTATTGCTGGTTGTACTGCTGATTATACTGCTGCTGGTCAGGCTGGGCATATTGCTGCTGCTGTTGGCCATATGCTTGCTGGTACTCGTAGCCGTGCTTTTCCTGGTACGGTGGCGGTGCAGTGGCGGAAGAGGCTGAGGTGACATCACTGCCGCTCGACGCGTCCCGGCCAAACTTCTTTCGGGTCAATTCAAGCTTGTTCTTTGCATGCCCGACCCGGAAGTGCGTGATGGGAATGGCCTCGGCCCGCTCCTGTACATCACCCCGTTTGGCAGCAAACGACTCTTCAATGCCCGTGGTTAGGTCAAAGTACGGAATCTTCATCTCCTCCATGCGTGTGTAGAGTGTGTAGAAAATGTTGAGCTGCATGTAGTAAAAGCTCTGGAAAAGCGGCCGGATGAACTGGGCCTCGAGCTCAAACAGCTTGGGCAACTCCTCCTTGAGCATGTCGTTGAAGTAATTGTACTCCTGCGTCGCAATCTCGACATTGTTCTCCGCCGTATACATGTTCTTCTCGTCCTTAACGGACCGCTCCTTCTTACCCTCCAGCTTTTTGAGCGAATTGGTGTGTCTATCGAGATCGAGCTGCTTGTGGTCCCGCTTCGTCGCCATCTTTCGAATCGCCTTGATGATCTTGAGCAGCTCGTCCGCCGGCGCAATGATCCGCGTCTCAATCATCTCCAGCTCCGGCCGCAACGTCTCTTGCAACTCTGCGACAACGTCCCGGTACTGCTCGCACGCCTGGATCCCGTCCGGGTTCCCCTCCGGCTGTGTAGAGTTGGGGTCGCTCATCCGCCCCGAAATGGGCTTGTACACCTCCTCCACCGCCCGCGAGAACTCAATCTGGTGGTTCAGCATGCCATTGACCGCATCAAAGTACTTTTTGGACTCGTCATGCAGTTTCTTCGTCTCAGTCTCCAACTCCTTGAACCGCCGCTCCGCATCAAGGTACACTGGGTCCTTGGTCACTTGTCCCTACACGGCATTAGCACTTGTCCTCTTGTACACCGCGCATTGGACTTACCATGTTGAACTTTTGCTTGAAGCTTTGCGGCGCCTGGTCTTTTGGTCAGCTCCCGTATCATCATCATGCCTTGTACTCACTCGCGCAACGCCCTTGGTGAACCCCTTCCAACTCATTGCCGATACCCTGTCGTGTACGTGTGCCGCTTGAATGGACAGTGGATGAGGTTTGTCGTATGTAAGGATTTGGGATTTTGAGGAGAAGGAGGCAACGGGCCGTCCGACCCGCCTGTCGAACAAAAGACCGATGGACACGCCTCTGGTTAATTCACCCGAGATTGACCTCGCCCCCCACAGGACATTTTTGCCCCTGGAAGCGGCCACAAGTGGTTATCAAAGGAGGCTATGGGAAGAGGCAGCCGGTGGTCAATTGGAAACAGCGACTAACTGGGTATTGGGCCTACAACGCGCCAATTTCGCCGGGGCTGAAGTGCCAAAGCGGCTGGACTACGCCCATTGGCTATTTCACAAGAAGTTTGAAATACATGCGACATTAAACGTTGTGCGTCGACCCTTGGCAGGCTTTCCAAACGCTGAATGACGACAAACGGCCCAATACGTATTTAGTAAAGAAAAAGAGGGGGCGGTGCAGAATCGCTGCCCGTACGTTACCAGTCCTAACAAGTTTCTGGGCTCCCTGACCTGTCAAATCGACATTTATGACGTGCCTCCGCTTGTCTAAGTGCACCTGTCGGTAAATGAAGAAGATCTATGCAACGCGTTAGTACGGCAGTCGGAGTTGTACACCATGTCTTGGTCGGACCGAGACGGATAGCCCCCGGCCACGGTGCGGTCTATATTCGCTGAATTAATAGACGTCCACCCAACGCTAAATAACTCGAGCTTGGGGTTGACTGAAAAATTCAACCAGTCCATTCAGCGACCGTACAAACGCTAGTTGTCATGTTCTCTCTGCTTAGATCCTCCCTGTCGGCTTTCAACCGCCCAGCTAGCATATCTAATGCCATCTTCATGCAGGCCCGAGGCATGAAGGTCCGTGCTTCCGTCAAAAAGTATTGCTCTCAGTGCTATGTAAGTGGAATGGACCATGATCCCGAATCCTAATACTAACCCCAATAGATCGTTCGACGAAAGGGCCGAGTTTATGTTTGCTGCAAGACCAACCCCAAGCACAAGCAGCGACAGGGTTAATCAAGCCACCTAACTATCATCACTTGTATATATATATCTGCCCACCTTGGTTTATTTCTTGTCATTAACGTTATATACACCTCTATTTAATTGATAAAGAGCCCCCAGTCATGAACATTAAAGTTATTCAAGCTCTCGTCAATGTGCCGTTTGGCAGTGTCAATTCGAGGCCCAATGGCCGGACCGGGGTTGGAGTCTTTTTCGAGATTGAATGCTTCAAGCACCTCCTCCTTCGTAGTCAGCGGAATGTTATACGTGATGAGGATATCCGTAGCAACCTTTTTCAGCCGGACAACATAGGCGAGAATAATAACCAACGACTCGAGCCCCGCGTCATCCTTTACTACATCAATTCTACCCCATTTGTGGGACTTTTGGATGATAGACGTGAAATATGCTCCATTCTCCCCTTCTCTACGATGAAACTATTAGTAAAACCGTGACAAATGGAAAAAATACTTACGGCAAAAGCGGCGCGGTTGCCTTCTCAGTAGCTAGGGGAATAATCTGCGATTGATTGAGTACAGCGAGCTCCCGGAGATGCTCCTTGAGCGCGTCCTCATCGCTACCTTCTACCCTTTCCATAAGCTCAAAGATGAGCGAGTCGTCAGACTCTTTGGCATTGGCGAAAACTTCCTGATGGTCAGGTACTTGTCGGAAATCGCTAACGTCTACGAATCCCCCTGGAACACAGGACGATACAGCACCGCCGAATAGCTCTACGTTAGGCATTTTTAATAATGGACCTATCGGTTTGATTTGTGGTGATGATAAAGTCGCGCGGTCGGATCAAAACCCGACCGGGACTAAAATAGTGGTATCATACATTACAAGCCAAGTCTATCTACTCTTCCAAACTCCAAATAGACAATCCGGATCCACCAAAGATAATATTATTGTCAATGGAGTCCAATGGACCTGTATCCGCCACTGTGGTATACAACGTCGAAACAAGCTCGCCGTTAAGCTCCCACAGCCGAACATTCTGGTCAACACTGGTGGTGACGACCTGGGTGCCATTGACCAAAGAGACTGAATTGATCGTCGCCGAATGAGCATTGGCGATCTGCTTGTTGATTTTGACCGACCTCCCCGCAAAGTCCACTTGAGAAAAGATTAGAGCGTTATCGTCGCCGCCTGATACGTAGACAAATGTGCCGTCGTTTTGCGGCTTGAAAACCGCAGATCGAATACTCGACTGATGAAGTTGCTCTCTGAATGACATGGTTGGAAGTCCAGAGGGGGCAGTTCGAACGGTCTCAGTAAGGAATGGTGTAATATCGTAAGAGACTAGATGACCGTCAGTAGAGCTGATTGCAAGGAACAAACTGGAATCCTGAGTCAGGAAGTCACAATTGAGTATGCAGCAGCTCCGGTATGTCCCCTCCATGAGGAGCTCAAATTTCGCTTCTTGGCCTAGATCCATTCTCCATAGTCGAATACCTGAATCAGAATACACAGTGGCCAGGAGATATTGGGTAGCACCTGGAAGCTTATACAAGCAGAAATTCATGATACGCAAGTCTGGAACGTCCGAGCTTGTTGGAAGCTTGGCAAACAATTTAGCATATACCCGAAGACCCGAAGCGTCTGAGTCGCTCTCTACCTTCCACACAAATAGCTCTTCCCGCGCAGAGCTACTCAAAAGGAATTTACCATCAGGAGTCCAGTGGATTGATTGTAGACCAGACACATGCTGACGCTGAATTGAGTGTGTCTTGAGCGTGCCGGTCAAATCGATGCTACAGAATCTGATTGTCGTGTCTTCAGATCCAGTGGCAAAAATCTTAGTACCGCTAACTTCGACTGGGGATACTTCAATGGCCCGGATTTCACGGCCATGAGTACCCTCTCCCAACACATTGAACCGGAATCGATCCTTCGTTTGGATACCAGGAACAACAATTGTTGCCGATGCCTTGGTGTAGACCAGCTCATACTTTTGCTCATCATTGGAGTCCATTTTAAAGGACCAATTGCGATGTGATCCACCACACTTTTCCAGCATGATCTCGCATTGTTGAGTCTCATTCCACAGGAAAAACAAATCGTTTCGGAAACCATAAAGTAACATGCTACCATCAACAAGCTTGCATCCTTCAATACTGCCTCGCGGAAGCTTGCTCTTAGATATAACCTCAAAGCTCATCGTATTATCGCCAGAGTACTCAGAGCGGGCAATGCAATAATGGCCACCACGACTGGTGAACAACAATGTAGCTCTCGCAGGATTCTCCTTGTTCCGCTTAAAAACAAGCCCGCTCGTGACTGTGTCTTCAGACATTATTCTTCTCCAACAACCTAGTGGGGAAACATTCTGTTGAGACGACGTCAAGTCAACCTTATACCCTGCAACCGCACCATGACGAGAACCCAGATAGAGAACTGAGTTTATTTCATCATAGAAACAGCTCGTTGCCGTAAACGTTTCCGGAGCTGATAAGCTAAGAGAAATATCAGTTCCCACTTTGCGAACAATGAATGGATCCCGGGGATTTTGAGTTTCGCACAGGTAGAATAGCTCACTATTGGCCCAGAAGGTCAGTACGTCAGATACCTTGCCCTTGAATTCCAGCTTTGTCGACTCAATCTTATACCGATCATCTTCGCCAAAAGTAATAATAGAAACGTCGCCATTACGAGTGCAGGCGCAGAAAATATCCGTGTCCTCCCACCCTTTTATAATTGAGTAAGTATCGAGCGGTACGCCCTCCACCAATGACCATTGCTTCGTTGCCTTATTCCGACTGAATAGCTTGGCAGTAGAAGTTGCGATCAACAATCGATTTGGAGACAATGTGGTGAACTCCTTGAACATTTCCTTCTTCTGCGGTTCCGATACCGCCTGGTTAATGTTCACACTCTCCCGCAGCGATTCTATTATATCATGCCGGTCAAGGTACCACAATCGCGTTCGCCCGTCAGCTCCTCCGGTAGCCAGAATCCTTTGAGGCCCGTTAACAGCACCGCACCAGGCATTACGACCAAGGTGCCCCTCTAGAGTCTGCACACTTTGCAACTCCTTTCCAGACTCCCCATTAGATACCACCCTCCAAATTCTCGCAGTACAGTCTTCTGACACACTAATTATTTGGTCGGTATCAAACAATAGAGCCCAGATTCTTCCAGTATGTCCCCAACCAACAGCAATTTCGCTACCATCGCTGAGATCCCATAGTCGGACGGACCTGTCATCAGAACAGCTAGCAACTTTTTTCCCATCAGACGAAAAACTAACACCGAAAATAGAGCCTTCATGAGTAGTCATGTTGTGGAGCACCTCCTGTGATTTCAATTGCCAAATAACAACTCCATTGAGGACAGTGCCAGCCGCAACTAGCGCATCACCGCTGGGGAGGGGATAAATGCTTCCAGAATAAAGGATACTCTGCTCAGAGCATTGGCTTATAGCAAGAACAGAGAGCTTTGTATCAACTGTGTAAACGATATTATGTGCTGTTTGAATCAGCAGACTAGTCTGTTCAGTCTCTAGGAATGCTGCAGACATGATCCAATCTGGCATTGTCCCTACCGCAATTGGCTCATTGTTATAAATCTTGGAATAATCGCAAATTGCAATCGAGTTACCTCCCCAAATAACAACATTGTCCCCTTTACATGCAATACCGTGTATTTTATTTCTTGCAAACACCTTCCTATGATGCAGCAGCTGCCCGGTGATCCAATTGTAGATTTTAAGCCGTGGACCCTCCCCGACTAGCAAGACATCTCTGCCAAAAAAATGCAAACCAGTAACGGGACCGTAGTGAGCATCCGCCCTAAAGGACCTCCAACTCATAGCCTTCTGTCGCTTAGCAGCAGGTTCCATACTATCGCCAAACTATTAGCTCCTCGATCCGCGAAAATTTCACTTGCCGTATAATAACCCCCGGTCAATTAGTACCGGACTTCCGACCGTGCGGCTGTAGGTAATTTTTTCAGACCGAAATATACTCTATATATTATTGGATGCGTAGACTAGGGTACTAATCACGCGCCGCGCGTAAATGTAAACAAACCCGTTTACGATGAGACGTGCCCACTCCGATCAAGCAAGATAAGATACCGTTATAAAGTTCAACAGATCTAAGAACCATTATGAGTAGTTATGATGGGCCAAGGAGGATATCTCCTCGACGGAAGTCTATGCCGTCTTTTATGTTCGACCGTAACAATGATAACCAGAACCCGGGGCGTGATGATATGACTATGCCGGTATCATTAAAGTCCTCCATGAAGAAGTCGGCCAGAGCATCATTAGTACCATCGAGGAGTATATTAAAGCAGTCCAATAGTGGGATAGATGATAACCACACTGTGACTGGTGTATTTAACTTCACAGATGGGAAGAAAAAAATTATGAATCGGCGAGTGTCATTTGCTCCAGAGGCATATGTTCGGTAAGTGAATTGATTCTACCGGGAGCATGGACTAATATGATATAGCATATTCCCGGGGGAATCCAAAGCGGTAGATGAGTCGGACAAATCTCCTGCAAAAAAGCCAAAGAAGTCCGTGTCATTAGCTTCACCCGAGAAGAGTCCAAGCAAGCTCGATAGTCCAGCAGGCCGAACCAGAAGCCGGAGTCCAACAAGACTAGACCAACCCAAAACGGCCGACGCAAAGAGCCCGTCAAGATCATTGAGTCCCACGAAGCGAAGCCGCACGGAGGGAGCAGGGACACCGGTGAAGAGCCCGGTTCGAAAGACAAGTTTCGGTCCACGGAGAAGAAGACAGAGTCAAACCCCTAGCCCAGTCCGGAGAAGCCCTCGACTAATGTCCAAAAGTCTAACAGCTGATGGGTCTCCAAGTCCAATGCGACAGAACAATGAGAAAACGGACAATAACAAAAATACCCAGAAAGAAAACATTGAGCACCATGACGACATGGAAATGGATACCAACCATTCGATTGTGCTCGACAAAGTTCCCAGCTTGGAGCCTCCTGCAACTAGTATGGATCAGTCGAAATCTGACGACGGATTCTTAATCAGTTTTGATTCCCCTGCACCAGCTCCAAAGGACAACACTAGCTCAATTGGGAGTGTGTTTGCAGATAAACTGAGGAAGATCTCATTCACTGGGTTGTTTGGAACGAAAACTACACACGAGCCCCCAAAGAGTCCCTTGATACCATTCAGAACTATACAAAATGACCAGGAGGAGGCCATACAAGAGGAAGAAACCATGCAACTGACAGAGATTTTCAGTTCTAGATCAAGCAACTATAGTGCTAACGACGGCGGGCAAGAGAATACTTCTGGGTCACAAATGGTCATGGAACCGTCTGCCCATCCAATCTCAGGGAATGAAGGATCTATTCCAATTTCAGCCACTACAGAAAAGGAGAATGCTGAGGAAACTATGGAGTTCACTGTTGCAAATGTTCAACAGGACAATCCCGAGGAGACTATGGAGTTTACTACAGCAAACCATCAGAAAGTCATTGCTGAAGAAACAATGGAGTTTACTGTTGTCAATCCTAGTACCGAACGTGCTCAAGAAACAATGGAGCTTGCGATGGCAAATACCCAACGTCCTTTAAAGGACAATGCCGAAGAGACCATGGAATTCACGATTGCCAATCCTGGTAAGGATGCCACCAATGAAGAGATGATGGAATTCACAATAGCAAATTCAGGACCAAATGAGAAAGAAGAGACTATGGAGCTGACAAAGTTCGAGAGGCCACGACATGTTGATACAGAAGAGACAATGGAATTCACAGTAGCTAATCCGAGAACAATCAGGGAAGGGGAGCCCGAGGATTCTGAAGAAACCATGGAGCTAA
This sequence comes from Blastobotrys malaysiensis, assembly GCA_030558815.1. Classification (NCBI taxonomy): domain Eukaryota; kingdom Fungi; phylum Ascomycota; class Dipodascomycetes; order Dipodascales; family Trichomonascaceae; genus Blastobotrys; species Blastobotrys malaysiensis. The sequence continues at coordinate 23,814 of JAKTQL010002518.1, forward strand.
CAAGACGACTACCTACGAACGAAGAACAAGACGAGGACAATGGCGAAACCATGGAACTCACTTCATTTCAAAGGAAAGTGGACCAGGGTCTTCCAGATAGCGGCGATGATGGTGTGACCATGGAATTCACAAAGATTATGACCACGGCGCAAAATGGGGTTGACGATGATGGAGAAACCATGGAGTTTACAAAGCTAGTGCCTGCAGCTCAGAATGATTCCAATGGTGATGGTGAAACCATGGAGTTTACAAAGCTCGTGCCCGCGCCTCAGAATGATTCCAATGGTGATGGAGAAACAATGGAGTTCACGAAAATTGGTAACACATATCGTGAACCTGTTAACGAGATCGCTGACATGGATATGACATCTGCTTACTCTCGAAGCCCTGTTCGACCAGATGAAATGGGATCAGAACAGGCAGAGGCTGAGCCAGAGAGTGATGTTGATATGGAGATGACTACTGGTTTGAAGCAAATCAGCCTAGAGGATAATGGCAAGGAAATTTCCGAGCAAGGTGATAAGAGCCCAACTGAAGCATCGCATTCGCATTCAGAGACGGAACCTCCGAAACCAGTCTATGGAACGGAATCAACCACTCCAAAGTCAACGAGTACCTCTACAGGGCATGTTCTTCGGCCGTTAACTCCAATCGTTGAGCAAGAAGAAGAGGGTGAAGATGATGACGAGGAAGAAGAGGAAAAATCGCAGGGAACATCACTAGGCATAGAAGACGGAGGTGTGGGGATGACCTTAAAACGCCCATTCAGCCCAGAGAAGCGCGAAATGACACCAAACAAACGACCGCGACCCTCATATCCAGCACCAGTACGGTCTCTAACCCCACCTCAACAATTCCACCCTCTGAAGAGTGACATTGTCCAGCGATCCCCCAGTCAGAAGTTACAGCATCAGCTCAATATGTTGACGCCGAAGAAATTGACAAGACAGAGCCCAGTTAAACCAATTCAGGCCACATACAACATCCCGATTCGGCCTGAAGCTATGGTGTCGTATACTCCTTTAAAAGCGGTCAAGGCGTCTGATCCTCCTGTTTTCCCTGCAGCATCCTCTCCATCTCCATTGAAGGCCAAGTCACAACTGGACAACGATGACCAACCCGAGAATATCTCTTTACAAGAGTTTTTGAAACTGATCAGTATTGAGTTTATGGACGATTTCCTCACTGCTACGCGGGGTCGAAGCTCGTTTGGGCTGACCAGAGAACCTATCGAAGAGCCCACATTATTGGACTATGTTCTGGCGACTCAAAAGATTCCAATGCTTGAACTGTACGACTTTAGCTGCCGAGAAATGCGCAATAATGTTAAGGATACCAAGGAGTTGTTTGCGCAACTTGAATCCGAGACTCTTGAGGAGAACCCGATTCTTTTCCGAGAGTATCTGGATGCATCAGCAGATACGAAGCAAATTATGAATGCTCAGTTCAAGCTTATCAAGTCATATGCCAGGCAACAGGCAAAAGGTGTTTGGTATGATTGGCGATCGCAACTAACGAATGGTGTACGAGAAGCAATGAAGCGAAATCTCACTGACCTTGAGGATGATCTGAGTCTTCTCAAGACACAAAAACCCAAGATTGATCAAGCGCATGCTGAAGTCAAGGAGAACTATACCAAGACGCGGCAGAAGCTGGAAGCGTTGCGGAAGCGCCGAGATGAGCTAAAGAATTGTGATCGTGAGTCGATTATAAGTTCTCAGACGAGGCTCTTTTCGCAGAAGAAAGAGCTTTCTGATGTTAGAGTGGAACACGAAGCCAAGGTTGAGGGTCTTCGTGCCAAACGGGCAAAGATTGAAGAGTTGATGCAGCGGAAGAGGCAATTACAAGAGAAGATACAGGAGGCTGAAAAAGTCCGTCAGGCCAACCGTCAAATAGAAACGGCAGAGTTGGTTGAACTGACGACTCGATTTGATGCCTTGGCAGAAAGTTTCAACTGGTCCAAGCTCACTGCTACCGGCGAAGCGACGTTTAGGTTTGTACTTTATGACTCGCTCATTGTTGGTGTTGACGTGAAGGAAAGTAAGGTCACGACCAAGCTAGTCGACCATTCCAAGTTCGACCATTGTCTGTCATTCTTCCAAAAAGGGCTTGACAAAGAGATAGAAGCAGCCCCATCTCTGCACATGCGTATGCTGATGCTCCAGCGCCTGTGGGCCAATGCGGTTGTGCTCAACGATGAGTTGCATCTACTTCAAATCAAGCACATGACGACATTCTCAGCAGCAGAGTCTTTGGTGGTAAAGATTCGTCTGCTGACCATGAACAATGGGAAGGCTACTATAATGATTAGGCTGCAGGCGTCTGCGCTATCGAAGTATCCGAATATGGATGGGAGTGTGTCTATTTCTTTCGGATATGGGTGTACTGGTGATGATGGCCTAAGGAAGAGTATATCTGAAAAGTTTATGTCAGTGCTTCACACGGGAGGAATACCTGGGATTTCTAACCAATGCCTTGATTGTATCAAAGTTGGAATATAACGATGATAATTAATTTATTTTTAACCACTGCATTACCTCTGTACTATGGTAGTTTAGAGTGATCCGGCGGAATGATAGGAGACCTCCGGTCCGCGCGACTATTTAAGGGGAAATTTTTCACAACTTTCCTTCTCTTCTCTTCAACCGATTTAGTTTGAAATTGTAAGTTTAAACCAATTTTGGGGCAAAAATCCATGCAATGATAGCTATACTATGATGATCCAAGTTATGCATAGTTCAACTGATTGTATATTTGACGAAAAAAAACCATCAATGTCTTTCGCTCCTATCTGACTTATGGCTACTGCAGTGATTTTTGCACTCTGAAGAAGAGCTGTTACTAACCGATAGAAAGTATTATATAATAAATGAGATCTGAAATATAATGGAATCTTTGAAATATAATAATGAAACCTTTGAAAATATCTTACATGCACTCTCGTACCTAGTAGGTAGGTGAACTCAGTGTGTTTGTCGCAGATCAATAATGCTTGAGTAGATGTACCAACTCCATTATCATTACATTCGTAGATACAAACCCCGATCAGTCCTTTGGTTTGAGGGCGTACATTCGTACCGGGTACAATTCCTTTGGCATTGCCTTTTGAAGCATGGTTAGCTTGAGATCCAGACCCGCCCGCTCAAAAATTTGTCTAAACTTGACGTCTGTTCGCGTCACCGAGCTATCCACCTCATCGTAATCGTCCTCGTATTTAGTATTGTTCTCCTTGACCACAATCCACCCTCCTGGCTGGAGACCCTTGATGCATCGCTTGAAGAACTCTACCAAGTTATCGTCACTAAGGTGACCGACACACCACTGGCACCAGATAAGCCAGTACTTGCCTTGTTCCGGGGTAAAGTCCTGCATCCCCACCGGGAAAATCTCCCCTACCTTGCCCTTCTCCTTGAGCGAAGCCAATTCCTTGTGTGCCTGTTCTACAAAGCTAGGGACCGGCTCGACGAGATCAACCGTATCGCATTCCCGCGACAAAAAGTCCCGCGTAACTCGTCCAATTCTGTATCCTCCCGCGGGGAAAATTAACAATTGAACTCTTAAAAAAACATACAACTTACCCAGCTCCAATATCAAGACCATACTTGGGCTGGCCCTGGCTATCTCGAGTCGGACTCATCTTTCGCAGAAAGGTAGTCGACCCAACAATATCAACCTTCGGGACAACTGATTCGCCGAACCCGCCGAGCACCCCGTCCACAGTGGCCGGGACACTGCTCCAATACTTAATCGCAGTGTCATAGTCGATATTGGCATCAGGTCGCTCCTCCATTGTATATATATTCCAATTTTTTCTTCCCTATCTTCAAAGTACCGCTATCGCTTCACTGCCCAATCTTTGCCTAAAATGTAGCCGGCTCGCGGTTTGTTTTCCGGGATTCCGTTGTTGGGAATTTCCGGTTACGGCAAGCGCCGCTTGTTGCTCCAGGAGGGGCTGCAGCCAGCTGCGTCCTCGCTGGTGCTGGCAATTTTCTCCTTTCCCGCTCCGTACGGACCTTTTGAAATATCTCCAGATTCGCTGGTCTGATCCTTCTTTGAATCCCCGAGAAAACGTGTGCGTGTACTGTCTGTCGAAAGTCCCCTATCAGCCATGAGCCGAAGACGTAAGAAATCCCCCTCCCCGCCCCCGCAATTGGCTATCCCGAGCCCCTGCTAACATCCCCGTGTCCAGTACGACTGTTGGATCTGGTTAAACCGTTTATGCCAATCTTGCCAGAGATTGAGGCCCCTTACCAGAAAGTACGTCTTTGCCGAGATAATTGTGTGTCCTGTTGGAGCTAACGAGTTGCTGTTAGGTGGCCTATGAAGAGAAGCTGGCATGGACGGTGGGTATCGGCCTCGCTTACTATATTCTGAGCGAGATCCCGCTCTATGGTGTCACCGCGGTTGACAACTACGACCCGCTGTACTGGCTGCGTCCTGTTGTCGCGAGCACCAAGGGCACTCTTATGGAGATTGGTACGACCCCGATCATCTCCTCGGGTATTTTGCTCCAGGTGCTGGGTGGTCTCCAGTTCATTGACGTCCACTTTGACTTTAAGAGCGACCGAGAGCTGTATCAGACTGCTCAGAAGCTGCTCGCCATTGTCCTCACTGTAGTTCACGCCCTTGCTATTTTGTTCTCTGGATTGTACGGTAACCCATCCGAGATGGGCGTTTCTACCTGCTTCCTCCTTGTTTCTCAGCTCGTTGGTACCGGCTTGTTTGTCATTTACATGGACGAGATCATCCAGAAGGGTTATAGTGCCGGGACTGCCACCTCATTGTTCAGCGTGCTCAATGTGTCCCAGTCGTTTTTGTGGCGGACCTTTTCTCTGCAGACTGAGGACTTTGGCCGAGGCAAGGAGTTTACTGGGGCGGTGGTTGCCCTGGTGCACCTGTTGTGGACTCGACGAAGTTTCAAGTCGGCCATCATTGAGGCGTTTTACCGAACCCACCTGCCAAACATGCTCGAGGTCTATGGGTCGGTCGCTGTTTTGGTGGTGGTGGTGTACATTATGTGCTTCCGATACGAGGTGTCCATCAAGTCGACCCGAGTGCGATCCCCAGCCTCCACCTACCCGATCCGGTTGCTCTACACTGGTAACGTTCCTCTTTTCCTGATTGCGGCCATTACCGCCAACATCTTCCTCTTCTCCCAGGCGCTGTACAACCAGTTCCCAGACAACTTGCTGGTGCGACTGTTTGGCACCTGGGCCGTGCGACAGGGCTCTCACCAGATCTCTGCCGTCTCCGGTCTCGCCTACTACTTGTCCCCGCCATTTAGCATTTATGATGCCTTGTGGGATCCTATTCGAACCATTGCTTATGCCTCGTTCGTCATTGTAACCTGTGTTGCGTTTGCCCGAACCTGGACCGAGCTCTCTGGCGGTAGCGCCCGAGATGTGGCCCAGACTTTTAAGGAGCAGTCCATCGTCATTGTCGGCCACCGAGACGTTTCCGTCGTGCGGGAGCTCAAGCGAGTCATTCCAGTCGCGGCTGCCGTGGGCAGTGGCCTCCTGGCCCTCGTCTCCATTGCCTCTGACATTCTCGGCGCCGCTGGCAATGGTACCGCCGTGATCGTGGCAGTCATTGCAGTCTACAGCTACTTTGAGATCCTCGCCCAGGAGGGCGGCGTTCCAAACGGCTTCATCCCTGGCCAGTAAAAGACATTATCTCTCTCCCCCCACTTATTTTTTTTGCACCACCGTTGATGATGACTGTATAATAGTGTGGCCACCTCTTTTCTCGGCCGAATAAAGGAACAAAAAAGAAAGAAGTTGTAAAAGAACCACAGATATATCATATATAATAAACTGTCTAATATTACCGTTTATTCAGGTTGCTCCAGTCGTGGTGACTGGTAGGAGGCATAGCAGCGAAACTCATTGCTCAAGCCATTGGAGTGCTCCGGGTAAAAGTTGGTTATGTGAGTGTCCGGATACACCTTGGCTATCAGCTCTGCCATGCGCTCTCCGGTGCATACGAGCGTTCGGTATTGAAGAACATTGTGCTTGGACACCGCAGTTCGGTCGCTCTTTAATAGAAACCGCGCCGATAGAGAGGCCTTGGTCTGGCAGTCCGCGTTCAGGAACGGCGGGTCAACCAGCACTCGATCGACCGTGTTCTTCAACTCCTGAGGCAGCTCGAGTGGCTTGTTGTAGTCATAATGGATGAACTTGTCTCCACCCAATACTCGGAATCGGTCGTCGTATTCCAACAGATAGATATTCTTCGTAGGGAGGTTCTCTCGCTTCTTTAGGTACGAGTATACCGACGGCGCAGAGATGATGGCAATTGTAGTATCCTCGTCTGCACCCTCGAGAAGCTCGTCGCACAAAAGATCGGCGGTTTTCGCATTGTACCAAAATTGTGACAGCTGCCAATCTTCTTTGAACTCGCTAATATCTACTGCTACTCCAGTCTGCTGAGACTGGTACCGCTGCTCGGCATCTGCCTCCAGGGCCTCAAAACGCTCCCGGCGCTCTTTTTCCTCGCCGAGGAACTCCTGTAAAGCCGCTAATGTGGAGGACGACAACTGTAGCTCAGAATCCGACATTTCTTTGCCAAATAATCGAAAAAACGTGCAAATGTCGGATTTCTGGGCACAAAATTTTCATATGACATCATCGGTATTGGCACGACTCAGCCGCGCGCATTTCATCGACAAAAGCCCCGATGCTCTGTTAGACGATGGACGACAGTCAGCAAGCTGCTCAACTTTTCCAACGATTCATACCAAAAAGGTAGGACGAGATAGAGCATCACGAATATCATAAGCAAGACATTAACTGTGCATTATAGCGCAAATGTCTAGTGGAGCTCACAACCGCAGAGGAAAACTACTTTCGGTCTCAGCTCGTTGACCCCATTGGCCATATCCAAAAACCTTTACACACACTGAACGTGTAATTGAGAGATGGAATTGTAACAAGACAGCTGTGCATCGCTTTAGGGCCCCCTATTATGGCGCCTCTCCACTTGCTTGATAAGGGTGCCCGATTCGCTCGGGGATATGCTCAATCCCCTTCCCAAAATGAAATCACCATCCACCACTGCAAACACAGCCTACCACTCTCCAGTTAAATGGATTTATACCCGGGACTGAAGATGCCCCATATGCACAACTGCAGTCAGCCGCACAGCTAGACGATGTCCCCCACCAACCCCCCTGAGCAGCGAAAGAGGGGGAAGCGGAATCCCGGTCTGTGCGGCGGCGGGCGGCTCAGCACCAAGCGGGGCAGGATCAACATGACTTTGGTGGTTGGAGAGGACCCGGGTCGCGTAGACCCAAGGGTGGAGAGGGCCATGCTGGGTGGTGATGTGTCGCGCTGTAGCATTGTATCTGCCGGGCTGCTCCCATGCATAAGGGCTCTTAATGCGAGGGTCTCTGCTTGCAGCATCCAGGGATCGCGCGCATTTTCGGGTGTCACTACTGTAGCTTAGGTGGAAAACATGCCACCTGGTGCCGGTGAGGGCTGATAAAATGAGGAGTAGCTGCTTTTTAGTGCTGGATTTGTAGCGATTCGGAGTCCACACGCTGACCCCCATTTGCATTTGCGGAGTAAGGAGTCCCACATCCGTGATATCGGAGAAATAGGGCTGCATTAGCCGAAAGGCACGCAGAGAAGAGCCGGCTATAGCACTGGTACCGCCTCCAAGACTCTATAAGAGGGCTAGAAATCGCGGATGCGGGCCTGGGTTCCTTTTAAAAATTGCCAAAGCTATATATATACCCCCTATGACAATGTCGACTATTCTAGTGATTAACCCAAACTCTGATGCCTCGGTGACCGAGAACCTCAAGCAGATTATGGACCCTGCTCCAGATGCCACGTACAAGTTCTTCACTGCGCCCTCTGGCCCGTCTGAAATTGATTCCTTTAATAAGGAGATCGAGTCGGCGTCGATTTGCCTCAAGGAGCTACTCCCCGTAATCGACGACTACGACGCATTTTTGGTTGCCTGTTTCTCTGAGCACCCGCTGATCAAATTGCTCAAGGAACACACCAGTAAGCCCGTGATTGGCATCTTCCATGCGTCTGTCCTGCATGCAATGGCGTTTGGTGGTGGGAAATTTGCAATTATCACCACCTCAAAGTCGTGGGAGGCCCCTCTTGATAAGGCTGTCCTGTCCTTCCTCGGCTCCAGCTCGAGTTTTGCGGGCACCTTCCCGACTGGCATGCACATTCCCGACCTCCAGACTCTGCCCAAGGAAGAAATTGGAGAGAAGTATGCAACCGCTGTCCAGAGAGCAGTTGACAGAGGCGCTATCAATTTCATCCTTGGTTGTGCAGGAATGACCGGGATGGAAGATTATATCAAATCCGTTGCAGGCCCCAAGGCTAGGGTCATTGACGGGGTGATTTCAGGGGCAGAGCTTTTGGTGGGAATGCTGCGAGCAGTCAACTAACTTGACGGGACAGCATTTGGATTGTACTAATATGAATAAATAAATAAATTACGGTGTTACACACTGTCTAACTCTTCTTCATGGAAACCTGTCGCAGTTTGAACAGAGCATCTACTAATTGGGTTTCAAGGTTGTAGCATTGGTCCTTGCCCCAGTCCTCACAAATGTTCTCATCAGCCCAATCGATCGAAGTGAGAAGGGTTTGAAGGTGGCTCAAGGATGGCACAGGGCGTACAAATTCCTCGCTGCATGTCTTGTCGGGCCGAGAGTCTGTCGGAATTGCCTCCTGAACTTGTTCCTGTTCCTTGGTCTGGTCTGGAGTTGGCTGATCTTGTGGTTCTGGAATCGCTTCAATGGACCGATAATAGTCATCTTCGCGTCGCTCCCGCTCTCGATCTTCCGCCTCCATCTCCATTGTTTCATTGACGGCCGGAGAAGTAGAATCGTGATCTGCCTCGCGCTTGTCCTTCTCCTGCTCCTTGGGCTCGTTTCTTCGCCGCTTACCAGTTTTCGTAGCCGTAGAAGAGCTTCGCTTCCGCTTTCTAAACCCTTCTCCATAATCACTGTCCTCAATCATTTGCTTCATATCTCGCTGAGAGAGAACCGCCTGGGTTGGTATCTCCTGCAACACTGGACGGTGCTCTGGTTGTGGATTACCAGTTCGTGCACCTTTTTCCTCGCGTTCAGACTTGAGACCAAAAGTCTTTTTAAACACCTCAACCCAACTTCTTGATGCAAGAGAACCCAGCGATGATCTTTTATCAGCCTCATCGAGGCTCTCGCCAATACCGCTGCCCAATGGGCTAGGAGAAAGGGAAGAGCTTCTCAGGCTTCGTCGCCTTGGAAGGTTATGCTGCTCGGTAGCGGCTTTGGAAACATATTCATCTTGGTTATGGATCGCCTCATCACGCCCTTCAGCCCTGTTCACAGGCTGGGTATCGCTGTCGGACTGCGATACTGGAGTGCCCTGGTGACTCTCTTGCGTATTCCTGATGATGTTGATGTCATCTTCATCATTATTGCTCTGGCCAGCCAATGTAAGTTCCTTCATGGTGGCAGAACCTTTGCTTTTCCTTTTTATTGGAGAGCCATTATCCTTCAACAGCTCTGCCTCCTGCATGGACGCGCTTCGAGTGACACGTCTTGGTGTTGTGGTCACTATCGCTTCTGTAGCCGCAGACTGAATTGCCTTTGCTGAAGCTCGACGTCGCCTCGAGCTACGTCGCAGTGCCGGAGTAGCGGTTTGACGTGTAGGCGTCTTGGTCTGTGGAGTTACAACACTTGAACCCAGCTCAATGGACTGGTTCGTTGACTCGGCAGTAGACTGGCTCTCTTCAGCTCGACTCACGCTGTGACCATCAAGAGGAGGTTGCGAAGACTCTTGGAGCATGTTCTCCAGATTGGATGGAAGAACCAGGTTATTCATGCCACCTTGTGACTGCAGATGCTTGACCGAGTTAACAATTTCACTTGGCCACGACTCAACCCCGGAGCTAGGTACCATTCGATTCCAGATCCCCACAGTGGCCGTGACTACTCGTTTATCGGACGAGCGCATACCTGCTGACAGCAGCAAGCTCCTTTGCATCAAAAGAGCACCGCTGGTCATTGGGTTACCGACTGCAGCTTGTGCACGCTTGAAGAACGCAACAAACGTGTCCACAGACACCACATAGAGCTCGATGAGTGGCTTAATGTCCACATCCTTGAACACGACATGCGGGAACTCGATTAACCAAGCAATACTGATCGTCAAGCCTACCGACATGAGATTTCTCATCTCCATATCACTTGACCGCTCCATAAGCTTCAGGACAGAATCGATCAGCTTTTCGGCAGGAACATCACATTGAACTTCATGTAGCTTCGATACCGCAGAGCATACAAGCGTAGAAATATCCTTCTGCATCTCAACTCTGTTGGCTCGCTGAATTGACATCTTACTCAGCGAACTTTCAAACTGAAGACATGCATCCAAGAACGCTCGCGAGTAGAAATTAATTCCAGTGGGACACATCTTGTCTTTTGCAGCGACTTCCGCTGCGAGCGGCCGAATAATAGCATTGACGCCAGTCTCCGGGTCAGTGAGGTCCTTAGCAATATCACAAGACATGAGAAGTAATCTCGTCCAAGCTTCGCCAATCTCTTTCGCAAACTTCTCTTCGGTGTCGTAGCTAATTGAAATTAGTAAAATTTTCACCTTCCACATAACATGAAGGGGCTTTGTAACTTACCTCACAATCCATGATAGCACCTTGTACGCGTCGGCAGCATTGATGCTGGCGCCGTTAATGATCTGAGTCGCCATTTCACTCGCAATCGGTGTCCAAAGACGATAATTTTCCTCGTTCAAATCCTTCAACGCGAAAAGCAGCATAGACATACTCTTCGTGGGGGTGTTCAGCTTCTCGCATATATAAGCCAGATACTCCCCAGACAACCTGAAATAATACTTCATAAGTTCGTGGTCTTCGTTAGAATAGTATTTTGGAAGTACTGAGATCATTCGCCAAATATGCATAATTGCACTGTGGGTCTTGATGCCGTTCAGCTGCTCGGATTGTTTCTCTGTGAACTTGGGCTCAAAGACCAGCTTGTTGTCCTCCTGCACTAAAGCCATGTCAACAAAGCACATTGTGCCAAAGCTCTCCATAGTAGCTCGAACAAGATAGGCACAGTACGATAGCTCGACAGCTTCCATTTCCCAGCACTCAGCGATGAAATTGCAGATTACCGCAACGCACTTCATAGTTTCATTTGAAGTCTTAATCTCACGTTGGGTAATGCATTTGACAGATGAAAGGAATGCATCCCAGACCTTTTGTGATTTTGTCCGAGGTAGAATGGGAAAGATAGTCGACGAGAATAGGGCGAGAATACGCTCTGAGTTGGCCCGAATCCACCGAGATGGAAGCGGTGGAACTTCCTCCAACGTAACTCCATCCCCTGAAGTCAACACACGGCTGCGATCGCCCACTGGATAGCTGGACTTCCCAGATGAGCTGGATGAAAAAAGATGAACAAGAACGGTAACTAGCATGTCACTCCATTCGCTATCAGCATAGCATAGTGTAACAGGAGAAATAATAGAGTCCCACACAATATTCAACTGCGCGCTGTTCTGATGCAAATTCGGCTGAGATCGAAGACAACAATAGAGCAAATTGTGAAATAAAGAGGTAATTGACTTTGCGATTGCCTCAGGTACATTCCCTTTTCGTTGAAGCAAATGGAATGGCCGCAGCATCAGTTTGAGCTTCCTATTCAAAGGCGATGAGGATGAGGGGTCCAATTGACAGAACGGGACGGTCGTCCATCCATACACAGCCGCATTCCAATTATTCACGGCTGCCAGTCGCGTCGACATGTAAGCCGAGAATAAAGCCTTCTCGCCCATTTCAAATAAGCGGTCTAGAATGTTGTTGGTACCTTTGGGATCCCGCTCAGAAGAGCACAATCTTTGGATTAGGAGGAACATTGAACTCCAAATAGACATGAGCTGCTTTCCATTAGCGCCAGTTGACAGTTGTGAATCAAGGAACGTGAAAAACACTTGACCGAACGAAGCTTTGCTCTCTTCGTCCGCATCAGACGCACTTATGCTACTGTCTTCCGCGAGATCGCTCCGCGCAGACAAGTTCCCTTCGTACTTGTTGTATGGCAATTGGAAGTAGTCAACGATAAACTGTGCACAAGGAATGTTGTTGCTCAGGGTTATACTCGCATACTCCAGTACTTTTACTGCTCGAGTTTGAATAAGAGGCGTTGGCTCCATCAATGCGTGTAACAGCTTAGGGATCCACTCGGAATGCCTAGTTATCATCATGGAACAAGAATTGTGTAACAAAAGTCGATACACTGACAGGTACTCAACCACAACACCAGTAGAAGGGAACCTTGTTCCTTGTATGATAACATCCAGTAGTCGCGATGAAATATCCGAGGTCCAAATATTTGGCACCCGCTGGAAATTTATCAAATGCAAGTATGATCCGACCACGGACTTTGAAGATTTGGGATTCTCGAGTGCCTCAAGAGCATGCACAACAAACCAACGCGCCAAGTCGATATCTAAGGTACGCGCGACATCATCAATGAACAACAGATAGTCGACGACCTTGACGATCTGAACTACTATCCTCACATCAAGCGTGTTCTTTGACTGTTCCGCTTTTAGTATATCTCGCTTTGCATACTGACAGAGTCTAGAGCCATTCTGAATAAGAATCTGTGTCGAAATTGCCCTTTCCTTAAGCCTCAGCGCAGAGTTTACGGACGCGTAAATTTCCAAATGTCGGGCCGGATCATTCTTCTCAAGAGCCTTACAGGCTGCTTCCAACACTGGATCAAGGTTATCATAATCGTTGAAGTCAACCGAGCACGAATAAATATCTGACAATAGCTTAGCTCCGGGAGACTTGATTTTGTTGTAATAGTCGCTCTTCTTAATTGGAGAAGAAAATGCAGTTTTCTTGAGGATTGACTTCTTTGGGCGGGTGGATGGATCAGGAGGAGATGAGGTGGGACCTCTACTGTCATTATCAGAGTTACCAAGGAACCCTACCCGTTTAGCACGTTTCATAGGCGAGCTAGGAGGGGTCTTGATAGTGCTGTCTACAATCTTCACAGGTGAGGGAGGGCTCGAGGGCGGGTCGTTCCTTAGCGAAGCCCTACTGGAAGATCGTGTCATCACGCGAGTAGACATTTTATTAGTATCGAACGTTATCCACTGAACGCGATGCGATAAGTAAAGAAAGACGGGCTGGAATTTTGTGCGACGCGAAAAACACAAAACTAATTTACGCGTAACTGGCGCGTGGTCAAACTTCCGGGTAACATCAACACGCGTCAAACTACAAACTAGGCACTACATGAGCTGCTGGCGTTAATACTAATACCTAATATTGATAGCTATAGAATAAAATGAAATTGAATGTCTGCAAAACCCATCTACAAAACACCCTAGAGAACCTACCAAAGCTCTCCGAGGGCCTTTTAAAGATCCGGGCAAGTTCGGTCGTCAACGAATGGGTGATCTGAAAGGATCCCTATTGACGAATTAAAGAAATGGGGTGTTAATATAACGTTAGCGTAACAACAGAGTCGTTCTTGAGCACTTCAAAAATACATCCTTGGCAGCCGTACAAGTCAGTGAGTCCCCAGTCCTCGATTCCATCGTTTACATCACCAATGAGCTCCACACTGCTGCTGGGACTTTCGAGCTGGCGATTTAAGATCATTGGACGGTCAGTTGCCATATATTTATCGGCGTATTCTTTGAACTTCCGTTCTGAGGTAGCGTCTTCACCAAGTTTCCATCTGCACCGCTTGTACTTCTGGAATGGAAGGCTGCCAGGGATATTACCATGGAGAATAACCTTCTTAACAGTGGGACTCTTACGCGTAGTGTCAAAGCAGATATCAAACCCTAGGGCGCAATAATTGAAGAAGAGATCTGAGCTCTTGTAGTCCCCTTCCTCAGGATTGTGGATTGAAAGCTTCGAGTCTTGTTTGAAGAACCTCTCTGTCGGAGGTCCTAGGGTCATGATGATATCCTGCATTGTCGTGTTGTCCAAAATAATATCATACTCGCTCAACCCACGTGGATGGTCATAGAAATGCATGTTTAGAACGCGGTCCTCCAACTTGATGTCCACGAAATCTATATCGATAACCGGCTCGCCGTCATTAGATGGAGGATGCCGCATTACCCCCGGAGAGAATATTTCGTCCTTGGCTTCCGGCCAGCTGTGACCCTTGAATATGGCCATAGACGAGCAGCTCGGTGCGTCTGTCCCCGACAAGTACTTGACAAATTCATCATGGGATCGCGCCTTTACATCACGCGGGATGTCAAAGGTGAATGCAACCCCTGGGTAGGAGAGCACATAGGTCGAAGTATCGGTATCGTAAATGCCAGGATAGGTCGGACCAAACGTCTTACTGTAAATATTGCGGAAAGATAGTGCGCCCTGTTTGCCTAGTTCCGAGTTCTTGTAGACAATCTTCATCTTGCCCCACTGTAGCACCTCAATGAGCCGCAGATACTGTTCTCGCCCATCAAACTGCAGTCTCAGCCCATTTGTCTCCAGAAGCACGATTATCGGGTAGTCAATTGGGCTCTCCTGAGAGTAAATTACTTGGATTCTCGGGAAGGTCGATGTATTGGCCCTCAATGTGGCCAGGACATACTGCAACGAGTCGCCAAGGTCTGCTCCGTTAGTACCCACCCCATAAATCGCCTCATAGTATGGTCTACTCACTCAAAAACCCCAGCGAGCTCCCCGGTTTGATCGCTGCCATGGTGTCGTGTAGCGTTATAAATTCCTGTACAGGTGAATGGCCTCCATCTACTACTGACTAGATAAGATAACAGCATCGGAGGAGCCACTCCACATGGGGGCGCCCCACTCCCAACATGCGGCTGCGGTCATGAGACACCGCCGCATGCGGCTACACTCCGGAGCGGGGTTATTCAACCTTGAGGGATGGCAGTATTCCCATAATGTCCAACTAGACCGGTCTGTATTATCTGGCAGCATAATTTAGCTTTGCTCGTAGATGAAATTGTTGTTTTCAAACACCATCGCACAGCACCTCTTTGCAGCCAAGAGCGATCAGATAATATAATACTTAGGGGTCATCTTTTAAAGCCACATTGTGTATTGCTAATACCTTTTCTATAAATAATGTACAGCATATTGTGCCGGGGACGAATGGTTAGCAGCTGGTGAGCCGCAGGCGGCTCGATGCAGGATGACGTATACCCAATGCTGTGCGTAAACCTCCGAACGGTTTGGACATAGTACCGCCCACTTGAATCAGCTACAACCCTCCCCAGCCAAGCAACCAACTGGAGCATCTACATTTGTCATGTCCACTCCTAGAACATCAACGTCGTCGGCGCGATTTGCTCAGTTCAAGCTAGTACTCCTCGGTAAGTTAAGTGGGATAGACCAGACCGGTTCTTGTGCTAACTATGAGTTTAGGAGAGTCTGCTGTCGGCAAGGTATGAGAGACCACCATGTTATCAGTTGATGTGGCTAACTTGGGGTTAGAGTTCCCTAGTTCACAGGTTCGCAAAGGACCAGTTTGATGACTTTAGGGAGTCTACTATTGGTGCGGCGTTTTTGACCCAGACTGTACAGGTTGACGCCAATACGACGGTCAAGTTTGAGATTTGGTATGGTTTAGTGCTTTATTGTTTTAATAGGAGGCTAACGAGATGTAGGGACACTGCCGGACAGGAGCGATACAAGTCACTGGCTCCAATGTACTACCGAAATGCCAACTGTGCCGTTGTGGTTTATGATATCACGCAAGAGTCGTCGCTGACCCGGGCCAAGGCTTGGGTCAAGGAGCTCCAGCATCAGGCAAACGAGGACATCATCATTGCATTGGCTGGTAACAAGCTGGATCTGGCGTCAGAGCGAAAAGTAGAGACGGCGACCGCGGAGGCATATGCCAAGGAGGCCGGACTTTTGTTTTATGAAACCTCTGCAAAGACGGGCGAGGGTGTGCAGGATATTTTCACAGCAATTGCAAAGAAGCTGCCGATTGACCAGGTGGTCAATCGTACTCGTGTTCCTCCGAAAGGCGTTGACCTTTCTCGGCCTACAAAGGCAAGCTCCTCTTGCAATTGCTAAATAGACTGGTTTCTCGCGGGAGCGGTATAACGGTATTTTTATTTTATCTCGTCTTTTTGTTGTTACTCGTATACTCTACTAATATTAATATAGATCTATAACAAGAACATCTGTTACCTCCATATCAGTGAAACGGTCCAAAATGCTCCATACAACCAAATGAACTGTTCAGGCCGAGAGGAATTGAGCTCCATACCGACCAGGAGACAGCGAACAGCATATAGAGGGGATTTGATCCCGCTCATCAATGATATCGCCTGCGGGATAATAGAAACCGCCTTGACAAGCCAGAGATGGTGCTTCATATACCCCAGCAGCTTAATCATAAGATATTCGCCTCTAACCATAATGTCGTCCTTATCCGGCTGAAGTGGTGGAAGTAATAACTGTGGCCGCTGGACAAATGCATCATTACTTTGTTCTTTCGTTAGTTCGTCTTCCTGTAGTATATCAATTTCCACTGGAGACAGCGATGGTTCCATTGGTTCTTCGCTACTAGTGCCCAACAGAGTAAGTATCTGTTCTGGCGTAAGGCGCTCTGCAGGATTTACAGAGAGACAATGCGAAAGAATCTCAAGAAACTCCTTTGGAAGATCATTTCTCAACAAAGATCCAGTCGCAAATCCCATGTAGGAACAGACGTCGCGTTTCAATGCTTCAATATCCTGCCTCTCTTCAAAAATGTTATCATTATAAGGTAGGCTTGAGAAGCAGAGATAGTACATTATCATTCCCAAAGAGAAAATATCTGTTTTCCGAGAAAACTGGGAAAGCTGCTGAACCAACTCTGGTGCGCAATATTCTAGAGTGCCTGTACTTCCCGTGCCTACACGGGAAGATCCCTCTAATTGACCCTCTCCAAAATCGCTAACCAGCACTGTTGGAAGACCTCCAACTGTACTAGTCGAAAGGAGACAATTAGATGGTTTCAAGTCTCTATGAATAATTT
This sequence comes from Blastobotrys malaysiensis, assembly GCA_030558815.1. Lineage (NCBI taxonomy): Eukaryota > Fungi > Ascomycota > Dipodascomycetes > Dipodascales > Trichomonascaceae > Blastobotrys > Blastobotrys malaysiensis. The sequence goes on from JAKTQL010002518.1 coordinate 40,819, forward strand.
GGTTGCGGTGTAGATGAAGTACTCCCTCCGTAATGTCTCGCATAAAGTGGCGAATCTCGTCTATGCTCAGGAGATGAGGGCTGTTGCTTTGGGTGGTAGCCTGGCTCTGGCGGCGTTTTCGAAAGGCATTTTTCAAACTCGTAGCGCTCGTAGCCTCCGAGTTACCCACACGAGCACGAACGTAGTCTTCTAGGGTCCCGCCATCGCAATATTCCTGCAGTATAAATGCACAAGGTACCAATGGCGAAAAAGCAGACATTTTGGCGTTTTCTAGCCACACATGGTTATAAGAGACCAGGTTAGGATGTGATAGTAGCCGTAATAAATGTACTTCACCGAGCACTTTCTCGAGCCATTGATGATCATCTCCAACTGGGATCTTTTTGAGAGCAAAATTCCCGAGCGAAACCCCATCTAGAATATGCTCAACCAAATACACATGTCCTCGGCTTCCTTTACCCAGCACAGATTTGGATTGGAAAAATCGATCAAAGTAGCCTTGACTGAAGGCACTTTCGGATATGCTGGAATATATAGTGCTCGCATTAGTACTCTGACTAGTCTCGTCCACAGTTGCTTCATTTCTCGCGCTAGTGGCTTCGAGGAGCTTAAAATAGTTTTGGTCTCGGACGATATCTGCTCTCATAGCAGATGGACTAACCACCTGGCCACATTCAGAGCACACATGGGGCCTCGGGAACCTGCGATTGTTATAAGAATCAATCTTATCAATTAACACCGGATCATTTACCAGCGAGAGTCGGTTCGAGGAACGGTCATAGAGCACAACGGAATGGCTTAGATTATCACGCCTACAATCGCAACAGTTAGGATTCAGAAGACTAGCATCCAATTGAGAACTTACAAGACCACACTCCAATTCGAATCTCTATCCCCCAATGGCACTAGGGACATCCTTGTCGAAACACTGCGTGGAGAAGGAGGGTTATCGGATGACATGATGTCCCCGGTCCCAACGGTACATGCCCGGGGTAAAGACAACACCATTAAGATTAAGTTATTTGAGGCGCTGTAACCATTTAAACACCGTTGCTGATCAGCTCGATTAAGTTTGTTCGACAGAAATAAGGCACCGGCCATAGCTAGTGAGAATCCGCCAAATCTCTGTATATATAATACATAGGATAGGGCTTGACGAAATTCCATTCATCGTCGATTTTAAGCATTTCTAACTAGCCTCACCAGCCGCTTCATTCTCAACCGTTAGGCAATTCTGTACCACACATTGTATCCGCTGTATTAACTATAATTACTGTATCGGGTGCAAATTGATCCTGATGCAATGTGCAGGTATGATAGCATGTTGAGGCACGCAGAATGTCAATACCGTACCTAAGATCTGGTAGTCGAACTAAAGAGCTATCTCCTTGCCATGTCATGATATCATGAACCGGATACCAGAGCAAAAAGCAAAATATCTCCTTAATTAAATCTTGGCCAACGACGTATGCATTGTCCATGTTCCAAGTTTACCCCTGGGTATGGTACTGAGATATACGCTTTGTAGTGTATATCACAGTCCTTTTGGAAAATAAAAATTGACAGTGCTGGTGCTATGCCCGAGGATAGCCAACTGAAGATAGACAGGCCATGGCTCGGGCGGCGAAGAAAAGAAATGGGAAGCTCGCTCCGCCGAGCTCCTCTAAGAATGAGAAGGACAAGCTGTTAGGTAGTTCTAAGCTCAGGGAGGGCAAGAACTGGTTGAAACGGAAGAAGAAGCGGGATAAGGCTGCTGAAGTAAGCAGCAAGCCGAGTAACTTCAAGTACCTACCAGATGAAGTCAATTTGGATGATCAGAATGAGCGGAATGACGAGAGTGACGGTGGATCAAATGTCACTTTGAACAAGGCCCCGGGAGAAGGATTTATATCTCTTGATATTGATCTTGGAGATAACGTTTCGGTTCATTCGAGTACGTTTAAAGCGTTTGAACAGGAACTGGCCGAAGATGACGAGAACGATGGACTAGATTACAAGCCTCTTCCGGCTACGAGTTCTGGTGAGGCTCCAAAGGACAAGAAGCGGGGCAAATCAAAGGTCCATGCCGTGTTCCCATGGGTCCGACTATCGGCGAATCACCACAAGAATAACATGGCCGACTGGCTTACTCGGGAGATTAAGGATTTCGTCGCATACATGTCTCCCTCTGCCGAAGAGATCAAGGCGAGAAACGAAGCAGTAAGACGAATACGAGATCTTGTGCATACCCTTTGGCATGACGCAGAAGCGCATGTGTTTGGGTCATACGCAACGGATATGTATCTGCCTGGATCTGATATTGATATGGTTGTTTTGTCGGATTCCGGGAGATACGACACCAAGGCCCAGCTCTACAAGCTGACGTCCAAGCTGAGGGCATCGGGTTACTGCAAGCAGGTTGAACCGATTGTAAAGACGCGAGTCCCCATCATCAAGCTGGTTGACGCTCCGAGCAACATTAACATTGATATTTCTTTTGAGCAGCCTAACGGGGTTACGGCTGTTAAAACTATCACAAAATGGTCACAAGAGTTCCCCTGTCTGCGGTACCTGGTATTGGTGGTTAAGCAATTCTTGGCCAAGCGGCGTATGAATGAAGTACGCACCGGAGGTGTCGGCGGACTCTCTGTTATATGCATGGTTGTTTCTTTCCTGCGGAACCATCCACGAGTGGCTTCGGGAGAGATTGATCCTATGGACAACTTGGGTGTGTTGCTGATTGAGTTCTTTGAGCTATATGGAAAGAATTTCAACTATGACGACACGGCCCTGTGTATGACTGGTGAGATGGGCTACAAGCTAAAATCACGAAACCTCCATCTCCAAAACGCCAACAACACGTTCTCGCTCTCGATTGAAGACCCCCACGACACATCGAATAACATCAGCCGAGGCTCGTTTAACCTACGCGGAGTCAAGAAAGCGTTTGGTGGTGCATTTGACATTTTGACGAACCGGTGCTACGAACTAGAGGCAATGCCAGTTAAGAAGCGCTCGGGGGAATCGATTCTCGGCCATGTCATCAAGCTCAAGGGCCCCCAGAGAGACTTTGAGGACTCACGAAATATCATTCGAAACGAGTCCAGCGACGTCAAACTCGCGCGATCCAAGTCCTCGGCGTCTCTTGCTTCTACCTCTACTATCAACTCTGCCCAACGAGAATCAATCAGGCGGGTTATGTACGTCTCCGACTTTGAGTCCTCTGACCACAGTGTAGTTGAAATCTCTGATGACGATGACGATGACGACAATCTTGACGAAGGCGAATCTACTAATAAGAGGCAGCGAGAAGTGGAGGAAGAGGAGAGCCGCACGGAGATGGCATCAAGCATAAGCAAAAAGGCCAAGCAGGATTTTTGGCTCAAAAAATCGGGAATACTCTCGGCGTAGCATTTTATTTAATATATACAAGTTCCAATGGACAGAATGACCCCTGACCCAGCGCGTGGGGGACTTGGTGATAGTTTGGCCCATTGAGGAGGTTTGGTGCCTTGCTTATCAAAGGCGGTATACCGGCCCGGAATAAAGGGGGGGGTTTGTACCGCCACCCCTCCCCCATACCCGCCTGCTCCGCTTAGCAGACACAACAAACACACCGGACGAAGTTAGACGAGATGAGCACGTCAAGTAAGTGAGATATCTGCTGATTGCCGAAGAGTGGCTGACCAAGTGGTGTTTTCTAGGTGCCCGAATTAGCCTGTCTGCTGACGAGAAGAGACTCTATGGACGCCTGTTCAAGCAGGGCGACCCCGAGGGCCTGGGGATAGTCACTGGTGAGGTGGCGCGTACGCTGTTTGAGCGGTCCGGGTTGCCTCCGAACGTGCTTGGCGAGATCTGGCAGATCTCCGACACTGAGAACCAAGGGTTTTTGGACCAGGTTGGGTTTTCCCTTGCGCTACGTATTATTGGCAAGGTCCAGGCCGGGGAGCCCCTTTCCCCGGCTCTTGCCGACAGTTCGGGCCCATTGCCAGTATTTGATGGCCGTCAGAGAAGACCAGAAAGCGTAGCGATGCCAATTGCATCTCCAGCTCCCGTTTCCGGTGCTGCCGCGTCCTCACGGGTGCCCCCCTTGAATTCGAGCGACCGGGCTCGATTCATTGGTCTGTTTACCAAGAGCGCTCCTTCGGGGGTACTGGATGGTGATAGAGCGAGAGCTATCTTCCTCAAGGCCCGGCTTTCCAATGAGACGTTGGGCCAGATCTGGAACCTTGCGGACACGCAGAACCGGGGCCAGCTGAGTCAAAATGAATTCGTAGTCGCGATGCATCTGATCCAGTGCACCTTGAATGGGTCTCTCAAGCAATTACCTCCAGTGTTACCTCCGGGTCTTTTCGAAGCTGCCGCAGGCCGTTCTTCGGCTCGATATAGCCCACGGATTTCGTCTCAGGGTATGCCACGACAGTACACTGGGGGTTCCATGCATTCCAACTCGGGCCAGCAGATGCCACAGCAGCCACAGCAGCCGGCCGAGTGGACCATTTCTCCACAGGAGCGTCCTCGATTTGATTCTATTTTCAACAGCCTTGACAAGTCGCATAAGGGGTATATTGGCGCCGAGGAGGTTGTGCCATTCTTGACGACTTCAAAGCTGCCGGAGGATATCTTGGCCCAGGTTTGGGACCTTTCGGATGTCCATAATACTGGCCAGTTCTCCAAGAATGAGTTTGCCATCGCCATGTATCTTATCCAGCAGAAGCTTCAGGGTAAGGAGCTTCCACTGTCGCTCCCACAGAGCCTTTTGACCAGTGCTACTTCTGGTCTGGGACAGGCGGGCTCGCGACAGTCTTCAGTGGCTTCGCTTCCAATGGGCACTCCTAATGCTCCAAACCCAGTGTTCTTCCCGGATAGCCAGCCTCCTCCTGGGTCTCCCCGTATGCAGCAGGCGTCTCCACAGCCTCCACAGCAAACTCAGCCACAGCCACAACAGCAGCAGCAGCCGCCGCAAAGGAATGTCTCTACTAACACTGGCTCTCTGAGCGACTTGGCGTCTTTGAATGACTTGTTTTCGTCTCCTCTTCCTCCATCAACCCAGGCTGAGCAGAAGCAATTTGTGCCAACTTCGTCGTTTGGGCAGACTATTGCTCGACAGCACTCTGGCCAAGTCCCTTCGGGATCTCAAAGCCCTGCATTCCAGGCGCCGTCCCAGGCTCCGTCCCAGGCTCCATCCCAGGTTCCGTCTGCGCAGTTGACTGGTCAACGGAATGTCACCACTGGCAAGGATCTGTTGGCCGATAACGACACTGAAGTTTCCAGCAAATTATCTGCAGCTTCCACAGAGTTTGGCAACCTATCTAACCAAATCAGCTCATTGACGACCCAGACGGTTAGCCTTACTGATAAGCGTGAGAAGGCTGAGGCCGAGCTGGCGCGAATTACCGGACTTAAGAAGGACATTGAAGGCCGGCTTTCTGCATTGCGGTCGAACTACGACGAGGAGGTGCGCAAGGTTAAGCAGGTTGAGGAACAACTCGAGGCATCGAAACAGGAGACGGACAAGGTGTCAAAGGACTATAACTTGCTTGAGGCAAGCTACCATGCGTTGCAGTCTCAGTATGCCCAGGTCTCGTCCCAACTTGCCTCTGATCAAGAGCGAAACGCTACGCTCAAGGAGCAGATCAAGCAGACCAATGACGAAGTTGCAAAGCTTAAGATCCAGCTGGAGCAGGCCCACAAGGACGCCAAGCAACAGCAGAACCTGGCTTCAGTCAACGAGAGCCAGCTGGCTTCTTCAGAACAAGAACGATCCAAGCTTCAAGAAGAGCTATCTGACGTTCAGAGCCAATCACGACAAGTCAAGCCAATTGAGACCCAGGAGCGTGCTATTGAACAGCAGCAATCTCAGCAAGCTCCTCAGCAACAGCAGCAGGAACAGCCACAGCAAACGCCAAGCCCTGGGAACCCATTCTTCAACACAACGTTCGCCGCAGCATCCAACAATGTATTCGATGAATCTTCCGAGGCACGTCAGCGGGCTTTCGAGGAGACATTTGGCCAGATGGAGCTCGCGTCTCCTTCTACCGTTGAGCCAGCTCCTTCTTCTACTCAGAACACTGTAGATACTCCAAACTCGTCCCCACCAGCTTCCGAGTATCCAGAGTACAGCGAGAACCAGCCTCCAACGTTCACACTTCCAATTGCACGACCCCAGTCCGCGACTTCCTCGGTACAGAACAATCCACCCTTGTCAGTACGAGAAGATTTGGACGTGTCGCGGCCAGATTCCCCAGCTGAAACCACTACTGAGCAGGTTTCTGGTATTGTACCACCAGCCGAATTTGAGCACCAGGCCGAGTCCAACAACCGGGATAAGGAAGACCACGAGTCTTCTGAGTCATTTGAGATGGTTGAGCCAATGGAGAAGAGTGCAACCATTCCAGGTAGCTTCCCTGTTTCTGGATCTGCAGCTCCTACTCCACAGGGATCTGACAATACTGCTACTAAACAGGAGTACAATGGTGATGAGGAGGAGAGCAGCTCGGATGAAGAGGGTCCAGAGGATCTTGAGGCCAAGTACACCCACCGCCCACAACAACCTGAAACCACTGGATCCGAAGCGCCCCGTGGTGCCAGCGACAGCGACAAGCGTCCTGCCTCGAGCGCTGATTTTGCTAGTGCGCCGTCCTCTCCGGCTGATACAAGTGATGATGCTCGAAATGAGAGCACTCCCAAGCCAGCTAAGAACGATGAGGACCTGTTCGCGAGTGCCTTCAGTGATCTCACTGAAGCCAAGGTTGAGAATGCTGCGGATGATGCATTCCCGTCCTCTAACAACAATGACTTCAAGTTGACGTTTGATGACGCGTTTGCTGCCAACCCCCCAACCAGTGCCCCAACTAACAATGACGAGTGGGAACAGCTATTTGCTGGGTTCAGCAACAGCGGTAGTGAGCCACCCAAGGCTGAAGCCACTGCTACATCTGCTAGTGAGATTAACGACGCCTTCACGCCACGTCCACCGGCTGCTGCGCAGCCTGCCACCGTCACTCCACACTCTCAGGCCGTTGACGAGTTGACACGTATGGGTTTCTCCAAGGCTGACGCAATTGAAGCACTGGAGAAGAAGAACTACAACCTTGCTGAGGCAAGCAACTATCTCTTGGATAAGTCATCATAATCTTAGCCCTTTCTCTTGGATAATTAAAAGTCATAAATATTAGTATTCTAGATAGCTGGTCTGTGTATCAAATTGAATTTTGTCTCTTAATGCTCCAGGGGTTCGAATTGGTTAGTATTTTACCTTGTCAACAAGCTGGGCGATCGTTTCGCGGCTTGGCAGGTCCTTAGTATCGCTTTGTAAATCCAAGGTTGAATGCAGCGACGAAGACATCTCCTGGAGTTTACTGTTATTTACCATTGCACTATCGAGCAGTCGCTTGTTCTCTTCGCGTATGCTGGCGAGTTCTTTTTCCAACTCGGCGATCTGTCGCTCCTTGATCGACCCCAGATGAGCATTTATAATATGATCTGGGGTAAGTTGTTCCAAATTCACCGGTTGGTTCTGTGGATCTAATGATTCAGAGCCCTGTCGTTCTCGGGCCTGGTTTATCAGCCCGTCCAATTCCACCATTTTCTCCCGAATTTTCCTCTCGTCGTAGATGGCATCAAATTCTTTCAACGCTGTGACCCTCCAGTGCTCCGCGATTTGATTACGGGCCTGTTCCAACGCCTGTTTTCCTCTCGCCGTGGACGCGACAGTGGGATAGCATGTGGCCAAGCGATCATACGTCAAGAATTTGACGGACTCTTCAAGTGATCGTGCACTAATCTGCTTCAACCGGTCATATCTTACAGACTCCATTCCTTCATTTTTTCCCCTGTCGTTATCAGGCGCGTCGTTTTTTGATGATGACACTACAGCCTGCGCGCGCGTTAATTAAATATGCGGCGCAAGCCGCATGAGCCCTTCTAGAAAGCTTTGTACTTTGTATCGAATCTTTAGCTTTAATTTTAATGCTACTTATAGACATATTTCTATACAAAGTATGGATGGTGGGCATTACAACTTGGCCTACTCTCAATCGTCATATAAGGGTTTCTTGTACCTGGGGCAGCCTGCTCTATAACCTGCTCTACTAGATCCAGTCAATCAATCAATTATCTTGACATATCTTCACGTCTTTCCAATTTCTAAAATAATATACATCCACTACATGTAAAATAATTGCCAATATGGTCTCCATAGATAACCCGTGTGATTATATAATGGTTGAGTAATAATATGCCAAAGATTAGTCATCAGCCATCCGACGTGGAGGTCGGAACGGTGGTTTGGATAATCCCTGACAACCGGTTGAGACTAACGATTAATCATGGCGAGTCGACCTGAGGAGCTGATTCAAGAGGTGGGTAACCTGGACATGCGACTACTGGAGACGACTAACTTTTTAGGCTGAGAAACTGGGTGCTCCAAAGAGCAAACTCATGTCCTTCTTCACGGGGGGGTACAGCGATCGGTTCGACGACGCTGCGGAGAAATGTATCCAGGCCGCGAACCTGTACAAAGTTGAGAAGGAATACACTGCTGCCGGTCGTGCTTTTGAGAAGGCTGCTGCGTACCGGGAGCAATCTGACATGAGCGACCTTGCTGGCCCGGTATACTTTGATGCCTACAAGGCGTACAAACAGACTGACATCCAGGACGCGGCACGGTGCCTGGAGAAGGCAATTTCGTTGGAGACTCTGCGGGGATGGTTCTCCAAGGCTGCGGACTACAAGATGAAGCTGGGAGAGCTGTACGAGGAGCTTGATGATCTGAACCGGGCAATTGAGTCTTATGAGACGGCCGCTGAGTGGTACATGCAGGATCCACAACGGCCATCTCCATTCAACTCTAGCAAGGCCCTTGTCCAGGTGGCGAAGATGGCTGTTGCTAACAAGGACTACCGAAAGGCTGCTGAGAACTTTGACCGGGTTATTCAATTGAGTTTGGAGGAAGAGTACCGACGACGATGGACTTTGCATGACAACTTTTTGAACTCTGGGCTGTGTCGAATAGCTGAGCAGGATCTGGTCTCTGCGGAGAGAGCAGTCGATGGGTTCATTGAGATGGACAGCGACTTTGGGACCACCGAGGAGTGTCGTCTGCTCCAGGATGTCATTACCTGTGTCAAGGAGGGCGACTCGGACCAAATGTCCCAGAAACTTTATGAGTATGACAGAATGAAGAAGCTCGACAAGCTCAAGACCTCCATCCTGCTCCAGATCAAAGACAACATTCAGAACGTTGATGATGACCTTCTTTAATTAATTATACCACTGTTATAGCTTGAATTTATGGTACTAGATTGCATTCCATCTTTCGCAATGGTAGTCGGAACCATGTTTATTCATGTATCATGAGTACGAATAATATTGAGGGTCCTTACTACCAACGACAAATCCGCCTGGAATGGGGGTTTGGGGGTGGAACGCCCCAATTATGGGAGCTCGAGGGCTGGCCCTCGAAGATATTACGGAGCAATTGTACTGGGGGACCAGTCCCCCAGACCCCCTGGAGCTCCGCTTCGCGGAGGGCGTAGACAATTGGCGTTAATTCACAGGTATAAAACCAGTTTGAAATGTATAGTAACCATTATAATGTTAATGAATGGTTATGCTGGTAACAACAAGCCAAGAGTTGTATTCCCAGTCACCTGAATATAAAAGGACGGCGATAGCACCCTTCACAGTGGAGCACCCCTCAACCAAATCACCGAAATCAATTGACAACTAGAACCATATACTACAATGATATGTTAAACGAATGGGTTTCTTCGCTTCTAGCGGCTTACTCGAACTGATATTTCGATTAAAATTGCCGAATCTTGTATCTAAGTATTTCCCTTGAAACTTGATAATTGAAACTCACACTACAATTGAGTGTCTATCAGTAGCCATACCGGTACTGGTATCACGCTGCTATACAGGATTGCCGATACAAGATGATGCATAGATCGATAGGGGTTGACAGCTGCATACTATACCCCGTATACCAAGGCGTCCAATTCCCTCGCCGAATTAGCCGCGTTAAATCACTACACTATATTTCCCCAGGCTCGAGTACCCATAAATCATCTCTAGCACCTGGAATATGGACCAATTCTCACAGAAACCGACTCCATCCAATTCACTACAATACTTCATTCATCTAAATACTCGGAATAGTGCGAGGAAAATTTTTTTTCATAGGTTGCTATGACTAATGCAGGGGGGTGAAAAGAGTCATCCGCGGCCGAGAAATAAAAAGCAGAGACAGCCAAAGATTTGACGAGTGAAAAATTCCGAGCACATCCCAAACCATACAATGATTGTAAGGCCTACGCTCGCGTTTAGGCGATCGGCGATTGGGCTGGGCAGTCTTGCGAGGCGACTCAATAGCACTGCTACCAGTGCCAAGCGATACGCTGGAGCTGGTATTCTTTCAGCCAGTGGAAAGGCTGAGCAGCTTGTCGATGTGAACAAGGTCCTGATCATTGGATCCGGCGGTCTGAGCATTGGTCAGGCCGGTGAGTTTGACTACTCCGGATCCCAGGCGATCAAGGCGTTGCGAGAGGCCAACAAGAAGTCTGTTTTGATCAACCCGAACATTGCGACCAACCAGACCTCTCACGCGCTTGCCGATGAGATTTACTACCTGCCGGTCACCCCCGAGTACATCACGTACATCATTGAGCGGGAGCAGCCGGACGGTATTCTGCTGACTTTTGGTGGCCAGACCGGTTTGAACGTTGGTGTGGCTTTGGATAAGATGGGTGTTTTTGAGCGATATGGCGTCAGGGTTCTTGGTACGCCGATCAAGACTCTGGAGACCTCTGAGGACCGTGATTTGTTTGCCCAGGCGCTTAAGGAGATTAACATTCCTATCGCCGAGTCTATTGCCGTGGAAACTGTTGACGATGCCCTTGCGGCCGCTGACCAGGTTGGTTACCCGATCATTGTCCGATCGGCGTACGCCCTGGGTGGTCTTGGATCTGGATTTGCCAACAACCGAGAGGAGTTGAGAAACCTGGCTTCGCAGTCTCTGTCTTTGTCTAAGCAGATTCTTGTCGAGAAGTCCCTCAAGGGCTGGAAGGAGGTTGAGTACGAGGTTGTGCGAGACCGAGAGGGTAACTGTATCACTGTCTGCAACATGGAGAACTTTGATCCACTTGGTATCCACACTGGTGACTCGATTGTTGTTGCTCCATCGCAGACCCTGTCTGATGAGGAGTACCACATGTTGCGATCTGCCGCCATCAAGATCATCCGACACTTGGGGGTGGTTGGTGAGTGTAACGTTCAGTACGCTCTGCAGCCAGATGGTCTCGACTACCGAGTCATTGAGGTCAACGCCCGACTGTCCCGATCCTCTGCCCTTGCCTCCAAGGCCACTGGTTACCCATTGGCCTACACTGCCGCTAAGATTGCCCTTGGTTACACTCTTCCAGAGCTGCCAAACGCTGTGACCCAGACTACCTCTGCTAACTTTGAGCCATCCCTTGACTACATGGTTACCAAGATCCCCCGATGGGATCTGTCCAAATTCCAGCACGTTAACCGAGACATTGGTTCCTCCATGAAGTCCGTTGGTGAGGTTATGGCCATTGGCCGAACCTTTGAGGAGTCCTTCCAGAAGGCTATTCGACAGGTTGACCCGTCTTACATTGGTTTCCAGGGTGATGTGTTTGAGGATTTGGATGCTACTTTGGCCAACCCAACTGATCGACGATGGCTCGCCGTGGGCCAGGCGCTTCTCCACGAGGGTTATACCATTGACCGAGTGCACGAACTTTCCAAGATTGACAAGTGGTTCCTCCAGAAGCTCATGAACATTGTTGACATGCAGAAGCGAATCGAGGCTATTGGTTCCCTCTATGGTCTTACCCACGAGGTTGTTCTCGATGCTAAAAAGCTTGGTTTCTCCGATAAGCAGATTGCCCTCGCGGTCGGTTCTACCGAGAATGAGGTGCGAGCCCGACGAACCAGCTTTGGCATTCGACCATTTGTTAAGAAGATTGACACCCTTGCTGCCGAGTTCCCTGCCAACACCAACTACCTGTACACTACCTACAACGCTACTGAGCACGACATTGACTTCACTGACAAGGGTATCATTGTTCTTGGCTCTGGTGTCTACCGAATTGGTTCCTCCGTCGAGTTTGACTGGTGCGCCGTCTCCACTGCTCGATGCCTCCGAGATATTGGCAAGAAGACCGTTATGATCAACTACAACCCAGAGACCGTTTCCACTGACTTTGACGAGGTTGACCGACTCTACTTTGAGGAGCTCAGCTACGAGCGAGTTATGGATATCTACGAACTCGAGCATGCTTCTGGCTGCGTTGTTTCTGTCGGTGGTCAGCTTCCACAGAACATTGCCCTTCGACTTCAGGAGGATGGTAAGGCCAATGTTTTGGGTACCGATCCTAAGGACATTGACCAGGCTGAGGACCGACACAAGTTCTCTTCCATCCTTGATTCCATTGGTGTTGACCAGCCTGCCTGGAGCGAACTTACCTCTGTTGCTGAGGCCAAGCAGTTTGCTGACCGAGTTGGCTACCCAGTCTTGGTTCGACCATCCTACGTTCTCTCTGGTGCCGCCATGTCTGTCATTCGAGATGAGTCTCAGCTCGATGCCAAGTTGAGCAGCGCTGCTAGTGTTTCCCCAGACCACCCAGTTGTCATCACCAAGTTCATCGAGGGTGCCCAGGAGATTGATGTCGACGGTGTTGCCTCCAACGGCGATCTCCTTGTTCACGCTGTCTCTGAGCACGTTGAGAACGCTGGTGTCCACTCTGGTGATGCCACTCTTGTCCTCCCCCCAGTTGGTCTCGGTGAGACTGACATGGCCCGACTCAAGGAGATTGCTGAGAAGGTCGCCAAGGCCTGGAAGATTACCGGTCCATTCAACATGCAGATCATCAAGAACGGTGAGGAGCTCAAGGTTATTGAGTGCAACATCCGAGCCTCTCGATCCTTCCCATTCGTTTCCAAGGTTCTCGGCACCAACTTCATTGACGTTGCCACCAAGGCCCTTGTTAACAAGGACGTTCCTGCCCCAGTTGATCTCATGGCTGTCAAGCGAGACTATGTTGCCACCAAGGTTCCACAGTTCTCTTTCACTCGACTTGCTGGCGCTGATCCATTCCTTGGTGTTGAGATGGCTTCTACCGGTGAGGTTGCCTGCTTCGGTAGCGACCTCATTGAGGCCTACTGGACCTCCATCCAGTCCACCATGAACTTTAAGGTTCCTCGACCACCAAGTGCTCTCCTCGTTGGCGGTTACACTGGCAATGACTACATTGCTGAGGTTGTCCGAACTCTTGCTCCGCTTGGCTACAAGTTCTACGTTGCCAACGCCGAGGTCCAGGCCTACCTCTCTGAGAAGGCTGGTACCCAGGCTGAAATTCTCGACCTGCCAAAGGATGACAAGCGAAAGCTTGGTGAAATGTTTGAGCAGCATGATGTCAAGGGTGTTATCAACCTTGCCCGACAGCGAGCTGAGACTGTTGATGACGACTATATCATGCGACGAAATGCCATTGACTTCGGTATCCCACTCTTCAACGAGCCACAGACTGCTATTCTCTTCGCCAAGACTCTGGCTGAGAAGCTGCCAGCTCGGATGAACATCAAGGAGGGTGAGATCCCAACTGAGGTCCGACGATGGAGCGAGTACATTGGCCACAAGCGTGTCTAATTTATTTGTCCCTATATTTATAGATCTTGTATAAAAAGGAATTGAACGATTGTATAATAATGCACAGATCTTCCCCGTCGATCAAGGTCCTTGACGGTGAACGCGTAGGTGGGTCCGTCTTCGTCGGAGTTGGTTCATCGGAGTTGATTCGCCGAGGTAGGGGAGATCTCCACAGCGGGGATTGTGCATCAGTATATCCAATATAGAAGGGGGACCTATATAATAAGAGTGGGGGGTCAGGGATGAAAGAAACTAAGCTAAAAAATATGGTTGAATTGAGTTTAGTACTAAAGTTATTGGACAGTACGGGTAAGTCTACAGGGCTTCTTTCCGGAACGGGGACTAACTGGATCGGGTGCTAGCTGGTCGGGAAAAGCTCATGAGAGCGCTCCAGTACTGGTCGCGGTTTTTTGCATTCTACGCATATAAATCCGACTATAGCAAAGGAACTATTGTGTTTTGGAAGACACTGGCGAGCCAATTGAGCTTGAGTCGAATGCTCTTCAGAGTGGGACAGCCGCTGCATCATGCCAATTGGGTTTCCCAGTGTCTAAAGATCAGCGATCCAACGTTGAAAGCGACCAATGTTGCCCGGCATTCTGCGTACTTTTTGTACATGTTCTGCGATACAATCATGTGGCTTCATCTATCGGGCATCAAGAAGCTCTCTCCGGCAACATTTGGTAAAGTGTACCGAGCCGGCATGAAGTTGTGGTTCTTGGCAATTATGGCCAATGTCATGAGTAGTTTGGTGAAACTGTGGAGAGGCATTGGCAAGAAGGAAGAGAACCAAAAACAGCTTGGTTGGGATCTGCTTGATGCCGTGATTCCTGTCAACGCGCTGCAGTGGATTACGTTCGATGACGGATTTGTGGGCATTTGTGGACTTGTAACCTCACTGATGGGCCTGGAAAAGGTCACCCAGAGCTTTACCCCTTAAGTACTGGCCATAGCTTTACAGGTACTGGTTGTATTTCTCATCTCTATAATTGTAGTCTGTTACTACCGTGGAATGCCCAATTTGAGGGATTGCTGGAGCATTTATCATTTAAAGCATTCAATAATACCAATGTTAGTGTAAGAAATCCAGTCAAATAAAACAGAAAACATGTCAATTCGAGGATACCGGGAGCCTTTGGCAAAGCACCAAGTTCGATTTCACACAAATCCACTTTATATAATCATCAACTTGGCAGCATGTTATTATTATTTTTCAAAATTACTCAATATATTGCCTATATCGAATGCTTAAACGATACCCATTGCGTCCAATGGTGGGGTGTTGGGAAAGGTGTCGCGCGGAGGTAAGTGAACTTCCCCAAACTTCAGCTTTAGTTGCATCGCCGGGGACCGAAACGATGGAGATCCGCAAGAGAGTAGTCCAGGACGACGAAGAAGATGTTAAGCCCCCAAAGCCCCAGGCGACGCCGCCACAGCGGGCGGCCAACGCGCCGCAGATGAAGCGGCCCGGTATGACCCCGCGGCCCATGAGGAACTATAACTTTTGCGAGACGTCCGAGTCGCTGCTCCAGAAGTACGCGAGCGAGCCCCCGAGCGTTGAGCTACACATCCACCACACCCATTTCCGGTTCGGGAACCAGGAGGGTGTGCTCCCCAAGAACTCTGCGCTCATCAAGATCTTTATGGAGTACATTCAGCGCGAAGAGATCCCCCCGGCGGCGACCGAGGTGTTTAGGGACTCGGGGATCAAGTTCTACGAAGGGTGTATCATCGTCAAGATTGTAGACCACCGAAATACGCCACTCGGGGATACCAAGGCGGAGAACAGTACGTCCAATGAGACGAATGGTACTCCGGCGGAACCACCGCAGACTCCGGCGAACCAGTCGCCTAATCCCATTGTCCATCGGGCAATCCTACGGCCCACGCCGCTTTCCATGTGGCACGATTTGCTGTACACGACGGACACGTCTAATAGCAAGTTTACAGACTACATTTCGTTGAATATGGAGGCGGAGATTCTCAGTTTGACGATTCGTAACCTTGATCTGTCGCTGCGGAACAATCCGTTTGATGCGTCAATCGAGCTTCCCCCCAAGTCAGTAAAGGAAAAGTTTCAGTCCAAGAAGGAGGCCTATAAGGAGCTGTTTACGCATCGCGCGTCCGTACCGACGAAGGTGCGTGGGTTGCATGAAGATGTGGTGCAGAGAGGTACTGAGTTTGAGGAGATGATGCTGATAATGGACGACCAGCGGGCTAATCAGAACGCCAATGCGAATTCGTCCAATGGCGGCCAGTTTATGCGGCTGAGCTTTGTCGAGCAGTATCGTAAGAAGAAGGAGCGGGCTCGGCAGCAGGTTCTCAACAAGGCCCAGACTCTCCAACAGCCGCAACCGCAGCAGCAGCCACAACTGCCACAGCAACAGCCACAACAGGCTCCCCAGCCGCCTCAACCGATCAATGCTAATGTACACAGTGCGGCAAGTCTTCAACAACAGCAGCAATTGCAGCAACAGGCGTTACAGCAGAGGCTCCAGCAGCAACAGCGACAACAGGCCCAGCAACAGCAACAGCAACAGGTGCGTCAGCGACAACAAGCCCAGCAGGCGCAGCAGCAGGTCGCCCAAGTCCAACAGATGCAACAGCTTCAACAACAGAGGCAACAGCAGCAGCAGCAGCAACAGCAACAGCAACAGCAGCCACAGCCGATGCAAGGAATGCAGGGCTCACCTCAATTACAATCGCAAATGCCGGTTCATATGCAACCTCAGATGAATATGGGTATGCCCGGGCAGTACACCAAGGAGCAGCTTATGCAGTTCCAGCGCCAGCAGCAAATGATGGACCAGGCCAATTTTGCACAGAACAATCAAATGTACGCCAACAACATGATGATGAATAACTCGCCACGAATACCCATGAACACCCAGCAGGCTAAGATCACCAAGGGCAAGGTCGCTGGAAAGACTGTACCCTCGCCAAACATGGCCCAGTATATGGGTAGCCCCATGATGATGAACCAGCTACCCAAAAAATAGCCTTATTTATTTACCTAATCATTATTCATTCCGTCTGCTATACGCATAGTTCTGACTGTACCATTGGTTTACGCGTAGGTATATTTACCTGTATCATTGGTTTAGATGGTTTACTTGGTTTACTTGGTTTACTTGGTTTACTTGGATTCATTATGCCCCTAAAAGGCCACCCCATAGCATTCTACAATCCGAGAGAATTTCCAATTGATCCCGTCGATACCTATTGTAATAATCCATTTGGTCTTTAATTATTAATTATACTACTGGTACTTACATCTCTAAGCCATACTTGGTAGTGCAGCACGGCGACATGTCCCGACACTGAAATTTAACTGTGGACAACCTCACCACACCGATGGATGCTATAGACGGGAGGATAAACAGCATAGAAGAGCTGGTGGTATCGATCCTGCCCACCGAGCAGGAGAATGACATCCTCGTAGAACCTCTGGAGCCCACAGAGATGGACCCGGTCCTCGAGTGGAGCGAGAAGAGCGATCTGTCCAAGCTTGATCTCGACTGCAAGCAGCTGGTCCACCGGTATGCGCGACAGAGCTCGACAGTCGACGGGCTGGAAGGACACCGCAGCATCACCGCTAAGATCTGTGGGCTGTTGGACACAACGTGGTACCTTTCGGTGCTGGAAAAGTGCGATTTTTCGCTCACGCACATACTTATCGAAGAGCTGTTCGATATCCAGACAATTGACTGGTGTAAGACGTTCTGGCCGTTTATGAAGTCACGAGAGGACCGCCTGTGCAAGAAACTGGTGGGTACGAAGCCGCCTGGTACGACGCTGATCCGGCTGTGTAATGCGCTGGTTCGACGGCTGTCCAAAAATCAGGACGCACAGTTCTCGGGTACCATTGCCATGTTCCTTGCGAGGGCATTCCCGTTGACCGAGAAGAGTGGCCTCAATATACGAGGTAGCTTTGACACGGGCAATGTTACGCATTACAACTTTGACCAGGAGCGGCAGGGGGAGTCCGAGGCTGACCAGAAGGATGAAGAGGAGGAAAAGGAGGAGGTTGTACCAGAGACAGAGCCCCCGAAAGACCAGGAAGGGGATACGGAGATGGCTGACCGGGCCGAAGAAGAGGCCAATGGTGATAAAAGCTCTGTGGAGGAGAAGAAGAGGAAAGAGCGGGAGGACAGCGAGCGAGAAATGTATAACCGGTTCTGGGCACTACAGAACTATTTTATGGACCCGACGCAGCTGTTTGGAGAGAGTGCTGCGATGGAGGTGTTCAAGAATGACCTACAGACTGTGATCAGCGTGCTCAAGAAGAAGGACCATCCACCCGGGGGGTACAGAAGCAGCAAAGCACCCGAGCAGGCCTCGGTGGTTCCTAGCCGGCAGCAGTCGGAGGAGAATTCGCAAGAAGTGGTTGTTCCCAAGTGGTTGACGCGAAGAGACCTGTTTGATCTCCAGCTCAAGGACACTTCGTTCCGGCGCACGGTGATATGCCAGATTCTAATTCTGTGCGACTTTTTGCTGGGGTTGTGCAAGAGCGAAAAGGAGGAATGGGCCAAGCTCAAGGCGGTGAACCGCGGTGTCATGTACCAGTTCACGCTGAGTGGCGAGGACGCCAAGTTCTTTGAGTCTGTCCAGCGAGGGCTCCAAAACAACTCCAAGCACGGTACTGACTTGGATGGGCCATTCCACCGCACCATTGTATCCATTCTGCGGCGCGACCGTCATTGGCAGCGGTGGAAGCTGCAAAACTGTCCGGCTATAGAGACTGCGCCGGCAGACATTTCGCTCTACGACAAGGCCGAGATGAAGCTCGACGAGTTGAAGCAACCGCGGCGAAAGTACTGGCATGCAATGGGTTCTGCGCAACTCACTAGTGTGTGGAAGGTGGAAACGGGACTGACAAAGCTGGCATCGCAGGAGAGATACACTATCCCGCCTTCAGTGGACTATTACAAGCGGTCCAAGGAGCTGAAATCAGAGCTGGAGGAAATCGAGACCGAAGATAAGGAGCGACTCGAGGAGGTTCTGGCGTCAACAACGTGGCGGGGGCTGCGGGCCGCCCGGGGTCAGGGCTACTGGGTTAAGTTTGGACGCGTCGACAAGGCGCGAGGGTTTGCCGGATTGTTCGAGGACCCTCCTGCTGAAGTCGATCGGCCTATTGTGTCGGAGGCACAGAGTAAGCAGCCTTCGGAACAGCCTTTTGAACAATCTTCTGAACAACCTTCTGAACAGCCTTCTGAACAGCCGTCTGAACAACCTTCTGAGCAGTCTTCTGAACAACCTTCCGAACAATCAGAGCCCCCTTCCGAGCGACCGTCTGAACAGCCATCGGAGGCCGAGTCGTCAGGACCCCCGAGCCAGCGGGACACCCCTATGGATACCCCAGGCGACCAGGGCCAGGACGAAGAGTCGGAGCCGGAGCCTAAGCGAGTCAAGCTGGATGAGGCATAGGGTTCATTATTTATGTATTTATAATAATTACAAGTCACTCAAAGTCTGTCTTCCCCCCCTTGCGGCCCTGCTTCTTGTCGGCAGTGGCCTTCTTATCCCGGAGCCGCTCTTCATTGGTCTTCTTCCTGATCTGCTCCCACCGCTTTACTGCCTTCTCGTCCACCTCGGACTCGACATAAACCACCTGCTTGAACGCCTGGCACAGCTTGTCGTAACAATCCTCAATATTGACGTGCCGGTGACGCGATCGGTCAGACTGGATAACCAGGGACCCCGTCTTTGTGAAAAACGGCAACTGCTCGAGCTGGTCCCGCGCTACGCGAGGGATCCACTCCGCAGAGTCCAATTGCTCCTTGGAGAGCTTCACTGTGGCCTTTGAGTTGACCTTGTTCACATTCTGGCCCCCTGGACCCGAGGACCGCGAGAAGGAGATGCTGAACGCATCACGCGGCAGCATCCGGCTGTCCAGGGTGGACAGCCACTCGCGGCACTCGTACAGCTCCGCGGGAGTGTATCGGGTCGAGTAGTACCGCGCAGCCCTGCCGAATCTCAACATGATTGCTCTTGATGGTGGTCGTTGTCCGCCGGGCCGACTCCACCCCAGATAACGATAAGCCGCACTAGGGGATCTGAGATATCGAGATATCATATCAATGCACGACATCATGACACGGTATTATCATAACTATCACGTATCAAACACAACATGTAGGTTATAATTAGTATACATAGAGAGCTATAACTAGTTGAGAATATCAACGAGCCACTTGGAGAGGCGGTCGACCATCTCGACCGTGACAGTATGTCCCGTGTTGGGCTGCTCGTAGTAGTCAAACTTGTGGAGATTGTGCCCCTGGGCCCACAGCCGCGAGTAAATCGCGGGCACGAGAGGGTCCGAGCGCCCGGTCATGATGAGAATGGGCATTCTCAAGGGCACCGCCTTGGCGACAATGTTGTCCTGGTGCGCCAGGATACGGTGGAGCCCCTCAGGCCACCGCTTGCGCTGAAAGTCGTCCATACGCCCCGCAATCTCCTTGTAGTCCGCCTTGTAGTACTCCTCGGGCTTTGTAAAGTCGCTGTCGAACTTGAGTCGTCTCAGCAGCATGCCGCACAGGTTGGGGCTCCCGATAATGGGCGCAATGGCAAACACGTCGTCCTCGCCCACCATCTCGAACATGCGCCACGTAATGTGGCCACCGAGCGAAATCCCGCTGATGATGTTCTTGACCTTGGCCACCGGCGGTAGGTAGAGCGGCAAGTACCGCATGAGCAGGCTCACATCCTGGACACTGCCGTCAATAGTCGCGCACATATCCATCGCGTGAGAGTCGTTGCCGTCTTCCCACGACAGGTTCGCAACGTCGTTCGACTTGCGCGATCCGTGGTTTCGCAGGTCAAAGACCACCGCTACCAGCTCGGGCGTCCCCTCCTGTCGGCCCTTGCGGTAGTTCAGGAGCACCTGGTGCGCAATGTTCTCGCACATACGGTATGTGTTGCCGCGGCCGTGGATGAGATAGAGCACTGCCAGCTCCTTCTCCGCGCTCAATTGCGCTTCCTCCAGGCCGATAACATAAACGGTCATCCCACCAATGTACACCTCGGTCTTGCTCGACCGCGGCGTCTCCTCAGCCAGCTTGAAGCTCTTGTTCAACGTTGTCATCTCTGTCAATCTTATCGCAGGTGGTTATCCCCGCACTTGGTGGGACATAAAGACCCCATCGGCTGTAACAAGTTCCGGTTACACGGTGCCGATCTACAAGCCGAGCTACAAGCCAAGCTACAAACGGCCCTCCAAAGAGCCGTCCATTGGCCCCAGGCCCGTTGTGGTACTACTCACGATGGATCTATAGAATCCTGGCAATTCTCCTGAGGTGTATTCCAATGGCGAGCCTTCATGGTTCTGTAGCGGGGATCTGCCCTAGTGTAACTAATTTTTTCGTTACAAAGTCCCAACCTGTAACAAATCCCGTTACAACAAACACCCTAAATTTGACAATTCCTTCACGCAGCAGAGCTTCTGGGGTCTGGGAGGCCAACAATTACGTTCGTTCAGGCACCTAGGGGCTCGCATACCAACGCTTACAGCCATCCAAGGCTGAACGGCTCAATTGCCTCCTCAGCCATCCTCAGAGGCCGTTGTGCGGAGGTTGCGGTGGTCGGAGCTCCGCGGGCATCTGGACCTATAAGACGACGCATCGGACGAGGAGGATCCACCAGTCCAGCCAATTGAACGACAATGCTGAGCCGAAACTTGTTGCGAACTGCTACCCGAGCCCCAGTGCGAACCTTCCGAACCTCTGCCGCCCTCGGCGTCAAGTTGGGCGACTCGATTCCCGGTGTAGAGCTCCAGGAAAGCACCCCATCGAACTTTGTCAACCTTGCCAAGGAGACCGCTCAGGTAAGTACACGGAGAGTGAGAGGATTGAATCTGACCAATTGTAGGGCAAGAATGTGATCATTGGTGTTCCAGGTGCCTTCAGCCCTGCCTGTAGTGCCTCCCACGTTCCGGGCTACGTCAAGTCTCTCCCGGAGCTGGAGAAGAAGGGCATTAAGAACGTCTATGTAGTCGCCGTCAACGACGCGTTTGTCACCAAGGCCTGGTCCGACAACATTGGCGTCACCAAGGACAGCAAGGTGCGAATTCTTGCTGATCCCTACGGTACCTTTACCAGCGAGCTCGACATGTCCTTTGATGCGTCCAAGTTCTTTGGCAACCTGCGATCCAAGCGATACGCGTTGGTGGTTGAGGACGGCAAGGTCTCCCAGATCTTTGTCGAGCCAGACAATGTCGGGGTTGACGTGTCTGCTGCCCAGTCCGTTCTTGAGAAGCTTTAAATGAACTAGTCGGATATATAATAATACAATGTATAGTACATGTACCAGTGGGTTAGTCGTCTTCGTCGTCGTTGATAATGGGTCGTTTGCGCCGCGAGGTTGGGCCCTCTTGGTCTCCAATGGGCCGGTTACGCCGCGAATTAAGCTCAGCGGGACTGCTGCTACGGTGGAGCAACCGGTCTGCGTCTGCATTGAGGTCCTTCATCTCCTGCTCAAACTCGCGCGCTTCCTTGATCTTGCGCGCCTTGTCGAGGCTGAACCGCCCAGTCATCCCCACCAGCGTCAATTGGTTCTTGAGGTAGTTGATCCGGTCGCGGTCAGAGTCCATTGGATCAAGCACCTTGGCCCATTGCCGTCTAATGCCGCATTTGAGCAGCTGGGACTTGAGCCTGGTGATCTCTTCCCGGGTCTTGGGCGTGTCTTTGCGTTTCCGCGCTCCATCCTCCACCTTGGGTTTCTTTTCCTTTTTAACTTTGGTCGGGCTCGAATCGGCAGGGCGTTTGCGAAGGTCAATTGGACTCAATGTATCTTCCATTGCCTCTGGAGACCGTGGCTCTTTTACTGGAGGCGGGGTTTCTGCCCGCTCTGAGGGGGATCCGCGTGCTTTTGGAGGTTTGGCCGATTTGGACTTTACAGACTTGTTTATACGCAGAGAGGGCGAATCCGCTTCCTGCTTGATCTTTGGTGGGCTGGGCTTGGCTTCGGGCCGGTCACCGTTCATGTCGCTCTGTTCGACAAAGATAGATGCCGCGTCACTCTCGCGTCTGGCTTTCTTCTTCTTCTCCTCCTCGTCTAGCCGCTTCCCCAGAGCCTTATCTATGATCCGCCGGCTCTCTTCTTTCCATGACCCGCCAAAGAACTCGGGTTCCAGCCCTAGCTCGGCGACTACTGCCTGTCTGATCTTCCGGACACTCGCCACGTCAAGGTCGGCCTTCCATACCTGCCGGATTAACGCATCCGCCACTTTATCATCATCCATTCTGTCTTCTGGTGATCAAACCGGTTTGCGGTCCGTTAATTATTGATCGCGTGTGTTATTTCATTGGATGTTAGTCTTAACGCCAGTGTGCTCGCCGGTGATATTCCAAGAGGGCAATTCACAGTTTATCTCATGCGTTTCTCGAATAATGTCCTGCTATATAATTCTGAATAATGTCCTGTTATTCGGAGCCTTGGTGAGCAAGTACAAGTTGATGATGGTCGACAATTAATGTTGGTCGTTTTAGTGGTTTTGGTGATTTGGGATGGCGACACCTGGTAGCACCGGGGATCTACAGTACTATAGAGCTATAAAAATGGGAAAGAAGGCACAGCCGCCGCCCAAGAAGCTGGATGATGCAGCGAAGCAGGCGTACAACTATGCAGTACTGGCTCGACATGACCCCAAGATTGCGCAGGTCTTTTTGACCTCGTCCATTTGCAACGTTTACCGGTTCGATCTCGAGGACGGCGAGTGGAAGAAGCTGCACTACCAGGGACCGCTGTTTATTTATTCGAGAGCTCCGCGGGATGCGAACGATCCGGGAGATGCGCTCAAGTATCCGTATGGGCTATTCGTGTTGAATCGGCTAGGAATTGAGAACTTTACCCTGGGGATCACTCCGACAAAGTTAACCGCGCAGGCTGGCGGCCAGGAGATGCAGGTCAAGCTGGAGGATCCGTTTATCATGGTACAGGCGTCTGACGGGGCAATGTATGGACTGTGGCTGTTTAGCGAGGAGGATCGTACTTCGGTGACTCAAACGCTCGATTGGTGTTTGAACCCGACGGACCAGTGATTTAAAACTACTAACTATTAATAACGATGATGTTCGGTTGGTCAATTGATTTACGGTATATTGTATTTAATCGTATTGGAACGAATGTAGAACTTACACTGGTACTGTTGATGGATTACCGGTTGAATCTGGAAATACCTGGTAACTTTGCTGAAATGTTTAGCTTGGAGTGGTTTAGAATAATCTGGATACTTGGATTCTGAAATACCGATAAGGTTATTGAACGAACCCCTGGGCTCTCAGCGATATTGGAGTAAATTGACCGTCTGCCCATTTGAATTTTACGGTATTATGAGAAAGTGTGTATACTTAACTCCAGACATGGACTAGATTATTATTGCACTTGATGGTATTATGAGTCGGTTGCAGTTTAAGGAGTTGCCTGGTTAAATTATCGAGACTGTACATTTTCAATAAATTGAAGCTTGAGATATTCCATCCATCGCAGGTAATACCGTAAGTGCAGTAATTCAGAGTTTAGCCAATGCCCAAAGGGTAGATATAACCACTACTCAAAAACTATTACTGGCATTACAGAGTGATACTGGTGCAGAAAGTAAAGGTACGTTTTAATACTGGAAATATTCCAAGTACCTAAATTTCTTAGCATGGTAATCAAGATTATTATCAATTCGAATTACCGTTTGGTACAATATCATATTTGTGTTTGACCAATAAAACACCAAGGCCAACTATCAATTGGCATTCTACCATGATCAATTTCTACCAGTATTTAATGCCTCGTATTCACCAATTACTGGTAAACACTAATCTGGACAATAATATCTGTTTGTTGGACAATAACATCTGTTTAGCGAAATACGTATTAACCGTCGTGATTAACTATATATCCCATAGTACAATGCACTCATAGACCAGTCTGTACCATCGTATAACCTCTCCAATAACCATCAGCTCGCCAGATAGAGTATAAAGTTAGCGGAGGCCGACATCGCGATGATGACTAATATCAAGTGAATTACACGACCGACACACAACCACACCCCATCCAACAAGTCGCCCCAGACCGCCAGCGATTCCCGCCACCACGGACCGTCCAGACTACCAGCCACCCGATACACACTTTACAATGTCGGGGAATCATAGCGCAATGTCGTCAGACTTTGACGAGGACGAGTTTATGGAGGAAGAAGGCTTTGACGGGTACGACTCGTATGGCGAGGACCTCGAGGACCAGGACATGTATGAGGAGGACCTCAAGCCGGCCCCCAAGCTATACGAGACGAACTTTACTGTGCTCTCCCCGCAGGACCTGGAGGAGAAGCAGCACGACATGAGCGTGCGTGTGGCGAATGTGACGGGGCTGAGCGAACTACAAGCGGCTACGCTGTTAAGCGCCTACAAGTGGCATGAGGATTCATTGGTGGAGCGGTTCGTCGAGGACAGCGACAAGGTGATGGCTGCGGCGGGCCTACCGCCCTCTGAGATCGCCACCCACCTGGCGTACCGCCTCGAGCCCGCAGCGGGAGACTTTGTGTGCTTTATTTGCTGCGATGGTCCCGAGGACGTACCGGGGATGAAGACGTTTGCATTGGCGTGTGGGCACCGGCTGTGTTCGCGATGCTATCGCTACTACGTGACGCAGAAGATTCAGCAGGAAGGTGAATCGCGGCTGATCCGGTGTCCTGGGGAGAAGTGTCCACTGCGTGTGGACGAGGCGGCGGTTAAGCTGCTAGTAGAGCCCTCTGTGTACGCGCGATACGAGGAGCTGACGAATGAAAAGTTTGTAGAGGACTCTGAGTTTCTGGCGTGGTGCCCTGCCCCGAATTGCGGCAATGCAGTGCGGTGCCAGGTGCGGCAGTCTGATCTCGAGTACAAGGTGCCTTCGGTGCGGTGCCAGTGTGGCTGTGCGTTTTGCTTTGGGTGTCGTCTGACGGACCACATGCCGTGTTCGTGTGCGTTGGCCATCAAGTGGATCAAAAAGTGCCAGGACGACTCGGAGACGTCCAATTGGATCGCAGCCAACACCAAGGACTGCCCCAAGTGCCACTCGACCATTGAGAAGAATGGTGGGTGCAACCACATGACATGTAAGAAGTGTCGCTACGAGTTTTGCTGGATGTGCATGGGGGATTGGCAGGCCCACGGATCGAGCTATTACAATTGCTCGCGGTACGATGCCAAGGACGCTCAGGACGCGCGAAGCGAGCAGGAGCGGTCGCGAGCCGAGTTGGAGAGGTATCTCCATTTCTATAATCGGTACGCGAACCATCAGCAGTCGCTCAAGCTCGACACGGAGACGTTCCGACGGGTGCAGAAGAAGATGAAGGAGATGCAGGAGCAGAGTGGCATGTCGTGGATAGAGGTCCAGTTCCTCAACCAGGCGTTTGAGGTGCTCCAGGCGTGCCGTCAGACGCTGACTTGGACTTATGCATTTGCTTACTATCTCAAGGAAGGGAACATTACCACCATCTTCCAGGACAACCAGCGCGACCTTGAGATGGCCACCGAGCAGCTCTCGGAGATATTCGAACAACCTGCAACGGAAATCGCTCAACAAAAGGTGCATTTACTCGACAAGTGCCGCTACGTTGCGAATCGCCGAGTCATTCTGCTCGAAGACACTGCTAGAGGCCTGAGGGACCAGACTTGGGAATACAATGTGTCTCTAGACTAACCATCACATCTTATTTTTATTTTATTTTGCATCTCCTCTGCCCTTGGAGTATGGTACTCCCCGGATGGTCAGTAGATTAATGAATTTCGCTAAGTACAGTTATGTTTATGGATATTAAACATTATTCAATTACACATGTGGAAATGATCAATGTATCTTTTCAATCATTTTTAATGCTCATGGGCTCACCGATTCAGTTACAGATCAGACGCTTTAAGAGATCACGCTTTAAATCATTCAAGGAATATATTGAATAAATACGATTGCATGCAAAAAAGTTGAATGATATGCAGTAAACAAAAATCATTAGTCGTAAAGACCGTTAGTAAAAATTGTTAGTAAAGTGTTGAACTTGTCATTACCGGCCCACTCCTCGAAAAATTACCCCAGAGGCATAAAAAGGAATGATTAATGGAGACTGGGACTCTCCGGAAGAGGAGTAGCGGCCGTGGAGGTAAAAAGTCATTAAGCGCCAACGGTGGTTCTGATGTGCTCCTTTTCCAAGCTATTGGACTTTTCAGTCGAGGCGTGAACCTCTGGAGGCACCTCAGGAACTTCGCCCTTGGAGCTGTCATAGAGAATGATGCCATTTTCTCTGGCATGGTTTCGCTCGTCCCGCTTGTAGAACCACAGAACCACAAACGTCCAAGCAGCAAGACAGAACGCGGATACGGCAGTGAAGGTGAACCCCTTGAGATATCGCGGCGCCTCAACGGTCTTCCACACCAGTACACTGATCCAGGCAGTAGAAGTCTGAGCCAAAATGTTCATCACAACCAATACAATGGCCCGCTCCTGGGGATCATGTCGGCAAACATCCGCCATCCAGCCATAAAGCACCGACGCCATCGACCAACCAAAGTACTGGAGCATGAATGCAAACCATTTTGCATTCTCTGGCACGTTCCACACCGCGAGGATGACGTTACCTATAAAGTTGAATACCTGGGAAACGACAATTGCACCCCATCGGGACTGGAACACATCAGCGCCAGTACAGATAATGAGAATCCACAGCATACCAAGCGCTGGAGTGATGGCGGCGATCTGGTTGAGCCGACCAGGGGCGAATCGGTCAAGCGACTTGAGCCACAAGAGATAGGCGCCAGAGGTACCGTTGTTGTTGTTCCAACAGAATATGTTGAACAGAGAAAGGACATAAATCTTCCAGTCGCCGAGAATGGACTTCCACAGCTTGACGTCGAGGAACTTGGGGAACTTTGGCGTGGGGGCTTCACCCTTCTTGTTCTGCATTCGCTTTCGAGCAATTCGAATTTCGTCGTCGGTAAGGAAGATGGAGTAGCACTTATCTGGAGTACCAGGCAGGGACCAAAGACCAATTATGCCGACTGGGAAAGTGATGATGGCATCGATAATGAACATCCATCGCCAGCCTTCCAGGCCATTGACGCCGTTGAGGTTGTCAAAGGCAGCAGACTGGAGCAAGCCGGCAGTGAGGACACCCAGCATCTGGCCGAGGTAGTAGACACCACCTCGTCGGCCGTACTCAGAGGGCTTGTACCAGCAGCCGAACAGGTAGTGAACGGCAGGGTAGAAGGAGGACTCAAAAACACCAACGAAGAATCGCAGGGCCTTGAGCTGGGACACGTTAGTGGTCTTGTAGATACCGAGGGTGAAGAGACCCCAGCCAATGTCCATGAGGGGGAGAGTAAAGTTGATAGGCAGCTTGGTGAACAGATACATGAATGGTAGCTGGAAGATAATTGATCCGACAGTGTACATGGCCTGGACGATAACCAGGTCATTGCCCTCCATGCCCAAATCCTCCTTCATGCCAGTGACGTACGCATTGTTGAGGTTAGTTTGGTCAAGATACTTGACCCAGTAGACGACGAACGAGTAGAAAGCCAGCAAGATATCGAGCTTGATCAGCAATCTCTTCTCAGCAGGGGAGTCAGTGTCTTCAAACCACTTCCACCACTTGTGGTTTTTCTTTTCGTCAGAGGTGATTCGGTACTCGTACTCATTGAAGTACTTCCACCATGGTCGATTGGCTTCGTCTCTGTATTCATAGGTGACAGTCTGGACCTCCGCGGCCTGGGAATCGCTATCAGAGGTAGTAGTCTCATCAATGTCGCTCACTTCCCGCAAATGAGGGAACCACTTGCGAATGCTTCCAGGCATTTTAAAATAGTTGAATTACCGTTAGGTAGTATAGTAGTCTATGATAAAAAAAACAGTGTCCGTCTAGGTACTTTATATATACTGTCTTTACCGGCATCGTATTGTTCACACAAATGTATCACTGAATGAAGATTATGAATCACGCAACCGCATGGTGAAATTGAGTAATACTTCACCGAAGGCTATTGTACCCGGAATACTATACCCGCCCACGTTATTCCTGCAGGCAGAAACGGGATGAGTGATGTTCATCCCCCAGTCGTGTCGATCGATGCAGATCACCAAACGGTTACGATAATAAGGATCGGGTATACCGCGGTTATAGGAGGAGGAGGAGACATCCCATCTGGCGTCAATGATGGGCAATATTTCGTCAATTCTGCTGGACTGCTGGACAAATTGGCAATGGGGAGGTTTGTGAAAAATGGATCCGAATGATTCAGATGTGCGGTATCGTTTCCCTGAGTAAGCTTTTGACCCGGAGTACATTGGCCATCAACAACCTGCCTAACATGATTGTAACGTCTTATCGCAGACCAGTAAGGGATATGAAAAAATTTTTTGCCAAAAAAGGTCCACGTACGGTCGGCGGATAGCCCGATACTGTACACCTGGCATACATCTTGTACCTATGGATGGTCGCCTGGTACATCTCATCTCATCTCATCGCGAGCCATTTTAATCAGTTTCATGGGTGGGAGTTTACTCCGATATCGGCCATCTGTATAAGCCGTTTATCTAGGGGCATGAGATATTCGATTATGCGTTGGCCTGTTACAGCATGTTGTGCTATATTTTAGACCAGTACCGGCCCGTCGCCAAGTCTGGGGGGCCAATCAGAGCGATAATTTTGTGAGACATATCAAGAGTTTCTCTACGATAAGCCGGCATCCACTGCCAGTTGCGATGGACGACTACAAGTAGAGGTGCATTGCATAAAATATCTACAACTGTGGGCGGCCGTACGGCATGTCTATTCTCGTACATTCGTATGTACTTTGAATACTGTCCAATAGCAGGCTACCCGAGGCGGTACAAAAACTACGGGCGGGACTATAGTAAATACAGGACTGACATGTACGCGTGGGTTCCGATATGCTAATTAACAACAATCTAACCCGACAGCGCTAATTCGGCAAAGGATTAGATTGTGATCAATTACCTCTAATTCGATGCGAAATATCTGGTCAACGGACCAATATACGCGTCATGTTGGCCAAGACTACAATTTACAAGACCCAGCAATACCTGAGTGCAGACAACCGATCCTAGTCGTCCATTTGCCGTTAAAAATAATACATTACATGTGAGGGTTTTTTTATTTCAATGGAATGAATCGGGCAGCAGCAGTGTTGCCGGCACCTGGTCGCTTGTGGGCAACTGGTCGGTAGGTGATGGAGAACTCACCAAGGTAGTGGCCAACCATCTCTGGCTTGATCTCAACAGTGTTGAAGGTCTTACCGTTGTGGACACCAACGACGGAGCCAATCATCTCTGGGACAATGATCATGTTTCGCAAGTGGGTCTTGACAACAGCTGGCTTCTCGTTTGGCTGGGTCTCGGCCTTGGCGACACGGAGCTTCTTGATGAGACCCATTGGCTTGCTCTTCAAGCCTCGCTGGAATCGCCGTCGGGCTCGCGAGGTGACAATCTGAGAGAAGTCCTCAAGTGGCATGTCGACGAGGTCCTTGAGGTCGATACCTCGGTAGGAGAACTTCTTGAAAGATCTTCGCTTCTTCTGCTGGTCCTGAGCGTCAGCCATCTTGTCGATACTTTTGGTGGTGTCGTGAAGGATTTGTGAAAGGTTGTGAAAAAATGTGTCGTTCTTTTTTCCCCCCAGCCGCGGGCCTGCCTGCCCAACCCAATCACCCACCACCTACCGGGGCTTACAGTGCTTACTATAGAGGGAGGCCCTCTCGGGGCTCGCCCAAGAAACTCCCAACCAGTTGGGACTTTTCCCGGGACGCCGCCCTGGGATAGCGGTGCCGTGTCCCAATCTACGTCCTTTCCCACACTTGCGCACGCGCCCCCAACTGGTTGCTGTGACTGTGCAACAATCTCATCACAAGCGGGTATTTGTCAGTATGTAGCCCTTGTTTCCCGGGCCGGGAAATTATTCGAGGGGCCATACTACTCTAATGGCACGGCTGATGGGGTGTTCGCTCGCGAGAGATGCAACATTTGGGAACAATAAAATTTCACTGCATATCCTCCTCCTTTTCCTCTTCTTTTCAAGGAATAGTCCGCCATTTGCAGAGCTTAAACTGATTATTCTAGTTCAAAAAGTATGTCGAGATGGAGACTTTTTTGGTGGTGATGGACGCTAACGATATTGATTTACAGTGAAGTACCTTGCTGCCTACCTTTTGCTCACTTCTGGTGGTAACGCCGCCCCAACCGCTGACGACATCAAGAAGGTCCTTTCTGCTGTCGGCATTGAGGCCGAGGAGGAGCGACTTGCTGCTCTCCTGAAGGAGGTTGAGGGCAAGGACGTCTCTGAGCTCATTGCCCAGGGTACCGAGAAGCTTGCTTCCGTCCCAACTGGCGGTGCTGCCCCAGCTGGCGGTGCTGCTGCTGCCGCTGGCGGTGATGCCCCAGCCGCTGAGGAGGAGAAGGAAGAGGAGGAGTCCGATGAGGACATGGGCATGGGTCTCTTTGACTAAGCCCCTCCAATTTGTTATGTTTCTTTAATGTAATATAAAAGTTCTCCACCACAATCTTTTCATTCTGGTAGTTCATTTCTACAAACTTTTCATTCTGGTAGTTCATTTCTACAATCTTTTCATTCTGGTAGTTCAATACGTAATATTCTACAACGTTCATGTTTTGGTACAATAGGTGCAATTACAAGTGAAAAATTTAACGTGCGGCTCGCAGTGTCTTGGGTTGGTGAGCCGCAGGTGACAGCCGCACCCGATGGGAACGGAGATCCGGTCGCGTATCAATATTCAACGGTTAAATCACAATCGTACCAACTGATACCCCGGAGATAGCAGCATCCATATGCCAGAGACGCCTCAGAGGGAGTCAAGTCGCGAATTCGGCTCGGGATCGTCGAATTCCGGGTCCAAGCGTACCCCGAAGCGCATCAAACCCAGCAGTTCGGCGAGGAGAAAGGCGGGATCAGTGATCATCAACAGCGACAAGAAACGACGCCAGCAAAAGCTTACCGACCTCATCAACCGATCCCCTAGCCCGTCCATATACAGCGACCAGTCCGGCTCAACCTCAAGCGAGAGCTTCTCCGCCGCATCAAGTATTGCTGATCTGCCCGGTGAAGGGCTCAAGATTGCGTCGCCCACCCCAAAGCTCTTCTCTGTAAAGCGGCAGCCGCGGAACGGCCCCACCATTGTAGTGCGGTCGCGTGAAAAGGAGCGCAATTTTGGTCACGTGGAAAAGCAGTACTATGAGGAGTCGGTGGAAAAGCTGCTCAACACTATAGACACGATCTTCGCTGGTACTGCAGGCGGGTACTCGGTCGAGGAGCTATATACCATTGTGGCGAATCTGTGCCGGTACAACCACGCCCATGACATTTTCCAACAGTGCCTGGCCAAGTTCAAGGCCCACCTGCGGGCTGTGTTGGCCCAGCTCCGGGCCTCAATCGTAGACCCGTATTCGGGGAACCCGTCCCACCAGGAAGAGCGCGACTACTTGGAAAGGTGCACGGCACAATTCATCAAGTGGCAGCATGAGGTCAAGCTGGTTCGCAATATATTGTTGAATCTGGACCGGTCTTTTTTGTTCCCGCGGTCGCAATCGCTGTGGGATATGTGCATGGAGCTATTTGGGCGGATAATTTTGCATGACGCGTCGCTATACGCGATTGTTATCGCGGCGTTTAATGTCCAGCTCAAATTGCAAAGGCTGGGCGAATCACGGGCTCTGGACGACGTGGTTGCGGACGCGTCCAAAATGTTCCAGTGCAGCGAGACGTACCGCAAGAAGCTCGAAAAGGCCGTCACCCAAAGCGCCGAGCTCTTTGTAGAGGAGCATCCTCTCGAGCAGCTCAGGGTTTTCCAAGCGCAATCAGGGACCGATGCAGAGCGGCTTATGCACAGCTGTGTGCAGCAGGTGAGCCTTGAGAAGCGAATTGGCGACGACCTGTGTGTGCGTCCTGAAACGGCTGCCGAGTGCGTTCGGCTCATGATGGCGGCTATGGCGCGGAAATATGCCGCTACCATTCTGGGCCATGTCAATGAGTTTGTCGATGCCAAGCAGTTTGATACTGCCGGCCGGGTGTTCAATTTCGCCGTTGAGTTTGGCTGTTTTGATGAATTTTTGAATACGTGGTCTACCGCCCTGCGGACTAAAGGCCAAGGTATATTGGCGTCAGCAGATGTGGACGATGTCAAGCCTAAAGGCGGCAAGACGTTGGATCTGGTGAACCTGTACATCAGCAATTCTATGGCGGTTAAAAAGTCATTTGGCGGAAACGAAGCAGTGGGGCACAAGTTTAGGAGCATACTAGCAGGTCTCTTCAAGAGCCCGCCGCGACAAGACCCGCAAGGGTTTGCAACCAAAATGGCGCTATTAAGCGACGAGATCATGAAGGCGTCGGGCACGTACTCCAACGACCCCGCGGTCGAGGACGAGGACTATTTACGGGCAATTGTATCCTTGCAGCAGTACACGGCGGGTACAGAGTACTTCCTCAAGGAATACCAGTGGCTCTTGTCGCGGCGGCTACTCCAGAACAAGGCCAAAGAAGGCATGGAACAGACCATGCTGGTACTTCTCAAGGAAACATTTGGAAACGAGGACACGAAGCACATGGAGGGCATGGTCAACGACATGACTACATCGGTGGGGATCAACCGCGAGTTTAAAGAAAAGGCCCTTGTCGCCAAGGAGGAGCTTCACACGCTGCCCAACCGCATCACTAACTTTTACGTCCACATCCTCGGCGAACACAATTGGCCGCTGCAGCGGTATGCCCCGATCCAAGCCGCCCACCCGCGGTTTATGGCGGAGCGCACCGAGGCGTTTGCCGAGTTTTTCAAGCAGCAGAGCGCTCATCCACGGCGAGTGCGCTTCTTCCCCGGGCTGGGGTCCTGTATTGTCAAGGCCCGATTCCCCAAGTGCGGTGTCAAGGAATTGCATGTTACTGAACTACAGGCGCTCATTCTGCTACAATTCCAGTGCTCAGTGTCGGACGCCAGTCAAGAAACGGCTCCGGTCCTGACCTACGAGCAGATTCGGCAAGGCAGTGGCATTGACGTGGAGGAGCGATTCAAGAGCGCGCTGTACTCGTTGGTCGTTGACCGTGCCAAGGTGCTCGTGCGCACCAAGGCGGAGGTGGAGACGCAGGACCGCTACCACGTCAACCCGGACTTTACGTCCAAGTCGATGCGAGTCAAGATCCCGCAGCTGCTGTCGCGCACGGAAAAGAGGCAGCAGGAGACCATTGCCAAGCAGATTGAGCAAGAGGTGCGGTTTGAGCGCGTAGCGGAGGCCCAAACAACCATCATGCGCGTCATGAAGGCCCGCAAGCAAATGTCCTACTCGGAGCTCGTCTCGCAGGTGCAATCGCACATGCTGCGGCGCGGCGCGGCGCCTATTGCCGAGATCAAGAAACAAATCGACGACCTGCTCAGCAAGGAGTATATCGAGCGCGACAAGACCAACCCGTCTCTTTTCCATTACATAACTTGATGAATTGTCGACCTGCCGGGTTCTAGGGGCGCAGCCCCTGCTACAGGGGGTCTGGGGGACTGGTCCCCCAGGGCACTTGCTCCCCCAATTGTCTTGCCAGGTAATTGCTCCCCCAATTGTCTTTTCAAGTAATTGCTTTGGGGGTGTATTCGAGGGCCAGCCCTCGAGCTCCCGGAGCTGGGGGTTGCACCCCCAGACCCCCCTTGTTACACTGCTACGGGGTTCTAGGGGCGGAGCCCCTGCTACAGGGGGTCTGGGGGACTGGTCCCCCAGGGTAATTGCTCCCCCAATTGTCTTGTAATTGCTAGCGTAATGTATTCGAGGGCCAGCCCTCGAGCTCCCGGAGCTGGGGGTTGCACCCCCAGGCCCCCGCGGGTGGAGGTAATGGTTCATTAGCTATACAAAAGTCTATTCGTCGGCGTCGAAGATGATGTAAGCGTTGTAGATGATGGTTGCGACGACCTTGTTCTGGACGGTGATTTCGCTGACGCTGTTGTGTTTAGCGGAGGACATGATGGTGGGCCCCCAGATGAGGCTGAGGTTTTCGATGGACATTCTGTTAGTAACTTCGCGGGACTGGACGCGGTAGAGGTGGAACACGAGGTAGCGGAGCGTTGTGTAGTTTGGGTCGGGCAGTTTGTTGACGGTGGCGTGGATGGCGTCGCGGCGCTGGACGTCATTGTCGAGCTTTGCGGCGTCGACGAACTCGTGGTAAAACTCCTCGGTGAGCAGCGAGTCGGGGAGTTCTCTAAAGTACTGTTTGAGCGCCGAGGCCACGGCGTGAATGTCGTTGAGCGTCGCGGTGGGGTTGAGCAGGTCCACGGCGGACGAGTCCGTGTCGAAGAGGCGCTTGATCTCGGCGATCTGGCCCGCGTCGCCGGTGTGGCGGTAGATGCCCTCCACCTCGAGGCCAAAGCTGTCGACCGCCTGCACGCACTGGTACACGACGCGCGGCACCGTCGTCTCCTCGTAGTCGAGCAGTTCCTCCAGCGGCGTCCCGTACACCGGCAGCTGCACCGAGGAGGAGGTTGTCCCGGGCGGGAACTGGTCCGGCATGTGGGTCGCGGTCGACATTGACACGGCCGGGGAGGCCGTGGACGCGGTGGACACCACGGGCGCAATTGGCGCCGCCGAGGGCTGTTTCTGGACGGTCGGCGGCGGCGAATTGACCTTTGGCACCGCCGACGGGGCCACCGTCGACGACGGCGCCGCCGCGGTCGTCGAGGTCACCCCCGAGGTCGAGGCCCCCGGCGTCGGGTACGCGCGGGCCAGCGACGGGTGCTGGCGATACTGCACCACGGGGCGGTTGAGCTTCTTCGTCTTGGGGATCTGAAGCACATAGTTGTAGAAATCAAGCTCATTGTCCACCTTGGCCGCCAGCTCCCGCATCGGCAACGCGCTGGTCGCGGCGCCCGCCGGCTGGAGCGGCGCGATGATGAAGCCCGCATTGAGCGCCAGCGTCTCGTTCAGGTTCGCGTACCGCTGGAGCTGCAACGACATGCCCGAGTCGATCTCCATCGTCAAATCCTTGAGCTCCCGCACGTTCTGCGGCCGCAGCTTGTTCTCCAGCTCCGCCCGCAGCCGCTGGGCCGCCTCCACCCGCTGCTTGTACTCCCCTTCCGCAGCCACCACCTTCTTGTGGAGCTCCTCCTCGTGCTGCGGCGTCCGCGACTGCTTGAACCCCAGCTTGTTCCGCGTCGGGTCCCCCGTCCGCATCCGCTCAAAGTCCTCCGCCAGCGAGTCGTACTTGGCCCGCGCCTTGTCCGCCGCCTGCTCCGCGTCCGTCAGGTTCTTCTCGTGCCGCAGCGCCGCCTCCTTGGTCGACTTGCGCGACTTCTCCACCGTCCGCGCCAGCTCCGTCAGCTCGTCGTGCATCTTGTGCAGCGCCGCAACGTACGAGTTGCCCACGTCCGCGACCCGCTCCTGGACCCGCACAATCTCGTCCACCTGCTTGGCAAACGTGCCCTGCCGGCCCTCGGGCCGCTTCAGCTCCTGCCGCGTCCCTTTCGACAGCTTGCGCATCGCCGCCTGCGACTCCGACTCCAATTGCGCCCGCTTGCGCACATAGGTCGCAAACTCCCGCGCCGACACTATCGACTGCTTCAGCCGGGCCAGCAGCGACACCACGCCCACGTCCGACATCATGATCTCCCGTAGCTTGGGGTCCTCCAACAGGTACCCGGACGCCGCGACCCGCGGCTCCTCCACTGGCGTCTCCTCTGCGTTCGTCGCCATTCTTGATTGTCGCTTGTCGTTGGGACGAACCGAGTTGGTGATGTGGTCCCACCGGCTCCTGCCCCGGCTGCAAGATGCCTCGATACATTACGCGACCAATTGCGACGGGGTTCTAGGGGCGGAGCCCCTGCCCTAGGGGGTCTGGGGGACTGGTCCCCCAGCAATTGAGCGGGTTCTGGCGGTGCAGCCCCGGGCGCTCGAGGACTGGCCCTCGAATACACCCCCAATGCAATTGACCTGGGGGACCAGTCCCCCAGACCCCCTGGGGCAGGGGCTCCGCCCCTAGAACCCCAAAGACTCAATGGCCAGGGCCGACAGTAGTCTGTAGAGAGTCTGCTGATTTAACGTTAATTCACATTCGCTTACATAGGGCCGTTCCCGTAGGATGAAGAAACACTATCAGCTCTCGATATTCAGTATGGATGGTCTCCAATATGTTGTAAATCGCCCTGAGAGGCGACCCTGGGGGACCAGTCCCCCAGACCCCCTGTAGCTCCGCTTCGCGGAGAGCCCGCTCATTTAACGTTAATTCACATTCGCTTGTATAGGGTCGTTTCCGTAGGCCTGACGGGGGCTACGGGAGCTCGAGGGCTGGCCCTCGAATACACCCCGAAAGTAATTGACCTGGGGGACCAGTCCCCTAGAACCCCAGCAGTAGCTACACGGAGAGTTTGCTTATTTAGCGTTAATTCACATTCGTTTGTATAGGGCCGTTGCCGCGCAATGTGGGAACGCGCTCAACGTCTAATATTCGACCCGAATGATCTCCAGCAGGATCTGAATCGCGCGAGGAGGTCAAATGGGGTAACCAGTGCCTCAGACTCTGGTGGCTCCGCTATAAGAACAGCTCGCTGATTTAGCGTTAATTCACATTTGCTTGCATAGGGCCATTCCCGTGCGACGTAGAACCACAATTAGCGTTCAATATTCAACCTACAAGATCTCCAATGGTATTTAAACCAAACTAGGAGACGCCATTGGAGGACTAGTTCCCCAGACCCCAGTAGCTCCGCTACGGGGAGGGCATGTCG
Source organism: Blastobotrys malaysiensis (assembly GCA_030558815.1). Lineage (NCBI taxonomy): Eukaryota > Fungi > Ascomycota > Dipodascomycetes > Dipodascales > Trichomonascaceae > Blastobotrys > Blastobotrys malaysiensis. The sequence goes on from JAKTQL010002518.1 coordinate 78,220, forward strand.
AATTAACGTTAATTCACATTCGTTTGCATAGGGCTGTTTCCGTAGGCCTGAGGGGGGTCTGGGGGTGCAACCCCCAGCTACGGGAGCTCGAGGGCTGGCCCTCGAATACACTACACCATCAATCACCTGGGGGACCAGTCCCCCAGACCCCTGTAGGCAGGGGCTCCGCCCCTAGAACCCCGTAGTGGTGTAACAACGGGGGTCTGGGGGTGGAGCCCCCAGCTACGGGAGCTCGAGGGCTGGCCCTCGAATACACTGCGAGTGCAAATGCTGGGGTGCAATTGACCTGGGGGTGCAACCCCCAGCTACGGGAGCTCGAGGGCTGGCCCTCGAAGACAAATGGGGGAGCAATTACCCTGGGGACCCCCAGTAGCTCGGCTGAGCAGAGGGCGCGATGAATTAACGTTAATTAGCATCAGCTTGCCTCGGGCGCGGCCGACTCCGTAGTCCAGACGGGATCTGGGGGTCAGCTACGGGAGCTCGAGGGGGGCCCTCGAAGAGACTACGAGTACGAATGTGCTGGGGTGCAATTGACCCAGGGACTGGGCCCGTTGGGCATGCAGGAACGGTATACGGTGCGCACCGGCCTGCAGTACGGGAGGAGTATTCGGTGCCGTGCCAGATAAGGAGAATCCACGGTAGCGGAGAGCCCCTGGCGGGCTGGCCAGGGGCGATAAATTAGGTTCCCGAACCGGCAGCAAGTGGTCGGGGTGGCTGCTGCGGGCGGGCCAGTTGGCCTCCGGGGGTCAGTGGGGCCGGGCAACCTCATTTGGTAGCATTAATTGATTCATTTAATTTGCATCCACCACTCTTTTTCCTCTTCTATTTTTCAACCTCCAATTTCCCCCCGCCAGGACGCTTGGAGGCATCGTAGCGACTTTTTCGTAGATATTCGTACCCGGTTGGAAAATTTTCACCATGCAGAGCATAAAATGTGTCGTCACTGGCGACGGGTAAGTGCCGAGGAAGGGGGACGGAACGTTGAGACGAGCGTATCAGAGGAGCGTGCTGGCGTGTGGGCAGTGGAGCCGGCAGCGAGCTCTCTGGCGGGTCGTGAGGCGGTCGGGAGCCCTGGTAGGACACGAGCTAACGGGCTAGTGCCGTCGGCAAGACGTGCATGCTGATTTCGTATACGACCAATGCATTCCCAGGGGAGTACATTCCCACGGTGTAAGTAGCGCGGAGGAGCGCGGGCTGAGCTAACGGGCAGGTTTGACAACTATTCCGCCAATGTCATGGTGGACTCCAAGCCAATTAACCTGGGGCTGTGGGATACGGCGGGCCAGGAGGACTATGACCGGCTGCGGCCGCTGTCGTACCCGCAGACGGGGGTGTTTCTCATTTGCTTCTCGCTCGTGTCGCCGGCGTCGTTTGAAAACGTCAAGACCAAGTGGTACCCGGAGATCACGCATCACGCGCCAAACACCCCCATAATACTGGTCGGCACCAAGCTCGACCTGCGGGAGGACGAGGACACGCTGAATAACCTGCGCGAGCGCCGACAGCAGCCCATTAGCTACCAGCAGGGGCTGCAGATGGCCAAGGAGATCAAGGCGGTCAAGTACTTGGAGTGCTCGGCGCTCACCCAAAAGGGCCTCAAGACGGTGTTCGACGAGGCCATCCACGCAGTCCTCTCCCCTTCGGCTCCCAAAAAGAAGAAGAAGAGCTGTATTATACTTTAACGACCCCACCGACTTTAATGAACGTTATGAGCGTGCTTACGAGTAGCCTTTTAATGATTATACACTTACCCTCCGCGTAGCGGAGCTACTGGGGGACCATAATTGCTCCCCCAACTGTCTTCCCAGGTAATTGCTCCCGTGGTGTATTCGAGGGCCAGCCCTCGAGCTCCCGTAGCTGGGGGTTTCACCCCCAGACCCCCTTATAAGCTATCATTACCCTCATCAATTGCGTATAATGGCACCAATGGGGGTCCTAGGGGGCTTGCCCCCTAGTCTATTTAATATTCCCTTTCTTATATAATTGCCCATCAATTACTACCTGATACCTTTCAAATGGGGGGGTCCTAGGGGGCTTGCCCCCTAGTCTTAATATTTCATTCATGATTATTACCGTATCTTTTCAATGGGGGTTCTAGGGGGCTTGCCCCCTAGTCTTAATATTTCATTCATAATTATTACCAGTACCTTTTCAATGGGGGTTCTAGGGGGCTTGCCCCCTAGTCTTAATATTTCATTCATAATTATTACCAGTATCTTTTCAATGGGGGTTCTAGGGGGCTTGCCCCCTAGTCTCTTTAATATTCCCTTTCTTATATAATTGCCCATCAATTACTACCTGGTACCTTTCAAATGGGGGGTCCTAGGGGGCTTGCCCCCTAGTCTTAATATTTCATTCATAATTATTACCAGTATCTTTTCAATGGGGGTTCTAGGGGGCTTGCTCCCTAGTCTGTTTAATATTCCCTTTTTTATCTAATTGTCCACCAATTACTGCTTGCCCTTGGTCTTAATGTTTCATTCATAACTACCGGTACAGTATTACCTTTTCAATGGGGGTTAAAGGGCTTGCCCCCTGGTCTTAATATTTCAGGTAATTATTACCTTTTCAATGGGTTCTAAGAGCTTGCCCCCTAGTCTGTTTAGCGTCCCCTTCCTCTGCAATTGTTCATCAATTAATGGTATAGCATTGCTTACTCCGTAGTCTTAATATTTTATTGATTTTAATTGGTATTACCTTTTCAACGGGTTCTAAGGGCTTGCACTATAGTCTTAATATTTTACTCATGATTATTACCTTTTCAATGGGGTTTAAAGATCTTGCCCCTAGTCTGTTTATTCCATTTAATCCAATTGTCTATGAATTGTACTTGTTACCTTTCAAAAGGGTTCCAAGGGCTCCCCAATGTACCAATATTTCGTTATCGAATTGTCCATCAGTCACGGGATACTGTTGTATCATTTCTAATCGGTTCTGAAGGCTTGGTGCTAGGCTATTTAATACTTCCCTATCTACCGGTAATTGTCCACAAATTGTACCTTTCAATGGGGTTCAGGGGCTGCAAGTCTATTTAATATCCTTAATTATACCTGTATTCACTGTCAATCATCACTAACCGATTACTATACCGGTATTTGGAATTTCTATAAATTCTTACCAATAGGGGCTTGCTCTGTTGGCATCTCCTATGGATTCTGGTACAATTTAATTCTCATAGCCTGATCAAGGCGTTTCGACGAGTCGTTTGCATTACCTGGTAGAACGCATGTCGTATTGTACCCAGAACATTATACCCTGCACTTCGGGCGTCCAATTACCGGTACTTTGGTATTTAACTGTTAATATTGTATAATTGATCGCCAATATAGTAACCAATAATATTAGCCGACATGGCTCTACGTTTCCGAGTATGTACGATTCCGCGAATATGCGAGTAGGGGGACAGGGGTATGTACCAGGATGCGAGATCTGTACATGTGAATTACCGGTAGAAGCGCAGATACGCAGGTGACGAGTCCATTGACCGGGGGTTTGGGGGGCTGGCCCCCCAACTACAGGGGGTCTGGGGGACTGGTCCCCCAGCGAGGCCAGTATACGGGCAATAAATAAATTGAACAATTTACATTAGGAGACGATCTTTCGGCGGGAGGGGTGGATCCCGTCGTCAGCCTCCTTTTCCTTCTCCGGGGCGGCCTTTCGCTCCTCCTTGAGCTTTTCGTTGAGCTCGCTGCGGAACTTTTCGTTTCGCTCCCGCACCTTTTGGCGGCGTCGCTGCGTGTTGCCGCCGCCGCCAGCGGTGAGCTCAACGTTGATCTTACGGTACTTGATGGTGGTGTGGTGGAGCCGCAGCGCCACGTTCATGCGGCGCACCGCCTCGGCGCCCTCGAACTCGATGAATGCAAACCCCTTGTCGCCTCGTAGCCGTATCCGCGTGGGCTCTGCGGCGGCAAAGTGTTCCTTGAGGTCCTCCTCAGAGGCATCGTAGGGCAAATTCCCGACAAAGAGGATGTACCGCCGGGCGGTTTTGGCCTTGGGCTCTTCCTTCTTGACGGGGGTCTCCTTCTTGACGATCTCCTCGCCAGTCTTTTTCTTGTGCCGGAAATCAGCAGCCTTGCGCTGCTTTTTGGATAGCTTGGGCATGGTGTCTTGGAAAAATCAATCGTGAAATTTTCTCCCGATAAGACACTGAGATCGCAATAGATCAATGACGATAGAAGGATATTATATTAATATTGGTATTGGGCGTCAGTACCAATTCGGCATGAATAGCCCATGTAATATGGTATGGTATATCAGTCTTAGTGTCAACAAGTAATGTCACCAATGAAAATGTAATGAATGGCAAGGGTGGCAGCAGCCGCGCACGGCTGTAACCACTCTCGGCTGTAACCACCGACAGCTCACGTTCGGCATAACATCGCACCATTATAGGCCCCTAGCTTCGATCTCATCTATCTCCGCCCCACACCCGTGGTCACACCCTTGGTCAGCCCTTGGCGAGGAAAAATTTTACACCTCCTTAACCCCCTATAGGGCGATGCATGCGGGCGGTGATGGGTCCCCCTAAGTGATCAATGTTGGGAGACCCGGCAAACACCGCACCAACCAACCAACCTCCCAAATTATCGCCATGAGTAGGAGGGTATCCCAAGTAGAGAACTGGGACGACGACTTCGACGGGGAGTTCAATCCACAGGAGGTCGTGAGCATGCAGTCTTCTGTGAGCTCGAATTTCGGGCGCGGGTCCAACGGCGCGCTCCGGGTGGTGAGCCAGGGCTCGAGCGCAAAGCTGCTGGCGCAGTTCCAGGAGACGCCAAATGAAGGCGACTTTACCTTTGGAGACCGCAATCTGACCAGCAAGCTGAGAAACTCGCCGCTGAAGCGCAGTGAGGGGGAGGCCGCGACGCTGCGGCGCAATTCGCACTTTGCCCTGGATGACGTGAGCCCCAACGCGACGTTAAACGCAACGCTCAAGGCGGACTATTCGGCGCGCAAGTTGTCCATGCCGGTCAATGCGCGGCGAGGGTCGGTCCAGGTGGCCACGAGCCCGCGGTCCTCGCCGGTTCGGCGCAAGAGCGTCAAGACGACGCGGTTTGAGGATGAGGAGAACATGGAGGACGGGTTCGACCTCGAGTCCAATGGGGACGACCTGGTGGGGCGCCTCAAGAAGGTCCAGCTCACGGCGCGACCGGCCGGGGATGAGGACTTTTTGTGGGAGGAGACCCGGGCCAGCTCGCGAATGTCTGAAGCCACATCCTCTTCCTCCATCTTCTCGAGTGGGACCAATAGTACGAGCTTCGATGAGAGCGAGATGGATGGGGAGGACTTCTTTGACGGGGTAGAGCTCCCGGACACGGCAATTGACTTTAAGACGGTGCTGGAGCGCAAGCGCCACGACGCGCTACAAACGGCGGAACATGAAGAGGAGCTGCTGCTCCAGGGCAAAAAGTACGATACCATTAAGAGCAATGGGTCTGGTAACTCGGTCAAGTCCAACACGGAGTTCCAGGCCAACGAGGACGAGTTTGACTTGGACTTTTTCGACGGCATTGACGTGGAAGAGGACTTTGTGGGCGCCATGCCGCACCACCGCAACGTGGTGGTCAAATACCCGCGGCAAAAGTCCCTCGCCAGCCCGTCGTCGCAGTCAGAGGCCCGTCGAAAGCAGCCGCCGCGGCGGCTCCAGCTGAAAAAGTCCATGCCGAGCTTGCGCCCCGACGCGTCACAGGTGGCCGAGCGGGCCATCAAGCCGCGGGTGAGCTCGTCGAGCGGGGCGTTTTTGCGCCGCAAGAGCGGCGTTGCGGACCAGTACCGCCTCAACAATTTGCGCACCATCCAGTCCCTATCGCAGATGGAGAAGGATGCGGCGCGTGCGCCGCCGCATGCGGCTCAGCAGTCTCCCATGCGCAAGGCGTCGCGCGAGTCCAAACCGCGGTACGCCCGCCCCAAGAAGGGCAAGGTGTTTGGCGACGGTACTGAGCTGGACATATTCGACGAGCTGCCGACTGACATTACCTCGGAAAAGTCCTTTACGGTGACCCCGCGGTCCAAAGGGTACGGCACGGTGGCGCGTAAGCCGTTGGAGACGTACCAGGAGAAGCCGATCCGCCGCATGCGCTCCGACCGGAGCTCGATTGGAGATCTCGGCGACGGGTACAAGAAGCGCAAGCGCCGCAAGCACAATCGCGGCCCGGGGCTCATCCAGCAGCTGGGGCGCCCGTCGGCGCCGCTGCACTGCAAGGGGTACAATGGGGATATGCACTTTAACCCACGCAAGCTAATCTGGGAGGGCAATGACATTGAGCTGAAAAAGTTCGACACGGCCAACCCCAAGACCCCGGGGCTCATTGCGTTCATTTCGAACAAGGGGGTCCAAGTGGTGGGCGATATGGTGTTCGACCCGACCCGCATGTGCTGGATCAACACCAAGGACGATGGGATGAACCCGGATCCGTTTGAAGGGGTTGAGGATCTTGACGTGAGCGTTAGTAGCCATCGCAGCGCCAGCGGGTCGCGCCAGATGCAGCACCGTACGGTTAGCGGCGGCGGTCCTGCCCGGGGGGCTTCGGTCTCGATACCGCACCAGGGCGCCCGGGTGTTGCGCCACCACTTTGCCATGTCGCTCGGGTCGCAAGGGGACTTTACTGTCGGCAAGGAGTTTGACATTACTCCGGACATGGTCAAGCGACTGCAACATGAGGACGAGCGGTGGCAGCGCAAGGTTAAGGGATGGTTCTCTCCGGACGAGGCGTTTGACCGGGAGTATCTTAACGAAATCCGAACAATGGTAATGAAATGAATGGGTTATGCGAATTGGGTTATGGAGTAATGAGTTATGTCTTAGAGTATCAATGTGAATATGTTATGAACTACAGTCGGTCCTTGACCATTGTATCTACTATTGATTATGATTCAGCTAGGAGATTCAGCTAGGAGATTCAGCTAGGAGATTCAACTAGGAGATTCAGCTAGGAGATTCAGCTACGAGATTCAGCTACGAGACTCAGCTACGAGATTCAGCTTCGATTAAAGATTCAACGAGTCAACAGAGCTACGGGCTTTGATTTCAATCGTCTCGGCAAGCCAGGTACAGCTCGGTAAGCGTATAACCCGGCAAGCGGAGCCGGAGTTTTGGCGAAAAATTCCACCCGGTTTCCCGTACGGCTTACGTGGGGCCGATGTGGGGGCAGTTTGGGGGGTCGGCGGTATTTAAGCCGTATAGGCGACTTTGAGCAGTACAATTAACCAACTAACGAGAGCAAAATGACCCCAAAGACTGTGATTAGCGAGCCATTCCTGGAGCCACACGGTCGGCTCGGCGAGAGCCCGCTGTACGACCCGCGGAACGGGTTCTTCTACTGGGTGGACATCATTGGGTGCAAGGTGCACTGGGTCGACTACCGCGCCAAGGACAAGTGGGCGACTCACCGATGGGTCGCGACCGACCATTACGTAGGGTGTATTGCGCTGTCGAGCAAGCCGCACGTTCTTGCGGCGGGCGCTCGGCTCGGGTGCGGCTTGGTCGATCTCACGGGCGCCGAGGGCACCGGGGACAGCGTGGCCGTCGAGTACCTGAGCAAGGTGCACTCGGAGGAGGACAAGATGCGGTTCAACGACGGCATTGTGGACCCGCGGGGCCGGTTCTACGCGGGCTCCATGTTCACCTTCACCGAGGAGCCCAACACCAATGGCAAGCTTTACCGATTCGACGACAATGGGCGAACCCCCGTCGTGGTCCATGACAACTTTGCCATCCCCAATGGCATGGCCATCACGCCAGACAATAAGCACTTTTTGTTCACCGACTCGAAGCGGCAGATCATCTACCGGTTCGACTACGACATTGAGACCGGCGACTTGAGCAACCCTCAGCCATTTGTCGACATTAGCGCCGAGGGCCCCGGCAAGGAGCCGGATGGGATGCACCTGGACACCGAGGGCAACTTGTGGGTCGCGGTATGGGGTTCGCACACTGCGCGAAAGTACGACGGCAAGACTGGTGAGCTGCTCGAGGTGATTGAGATCCCTGCCGAGCGGGTGGCGTGCCCAGCGTTTGTCGGGGACTCCATGTCCGATCTGGTCATTGTTGCCGCGAGCTTGCACCTCAAGGACGATGATTACCAGTGGAAGCTCGAGGAGGACCGGGGCGGCGAGATCTTCCTCTACCAGCCCAAGGGCGTCACTGGCCAGGCCCGCAACATCTTCCCCCTCTAAGTTATTCCTCATAGATTATCACGTAGATCAATTCTGAGTAGACTCATTGTACAGGTCGAGGAAGCACTGGACAAACTCCTCGACCAATTCGTTCTGCTCGTCGAGCCGTAGTTGGCGCAGTTTCTTGAGCGCAATCTGCTGGCGTCCTTCTGAAGTGTACTCTCCAGTGACGCCGGGGTCGACCAATACGTTGTATATCGTCCCGAGATGGTTCTTGAGACTGTCAAATGTCAAATAGTACTGGATCCGTTTATCAGCCAGGATCTTATCGAACACGGTCTGCTCAGCGTCCTCGTTTTGGGTGCCCTCACTCTGCCCAGTGCCCTCGTTCTCGGTCTGCGGCTTGGGATCCTCGCACCCGGACTCCTTGTGGGATTTGTAGCAGGCCAGCGAGCAGTAGGGCCCTCGGCACTTTGGACACTTGTACTTTGGCTCTCCGCCACACACGATACAGCTCATTACGATTACTACGACTACGCGATCTACGGTACTAAAGGGGTTGGGTTTGGTTTTTCATATTTGACAATGTCTCTGTCAGCCGTGCCATTGAACAGCCGGAGATTAGACCGGGGGTACTGGCTGCCCGCCAAATCTCTGGTCCAAACAGGCTCTACATTCATATCTAGTGTAGAGCGGTATCGCCACGGTAGAGAATACTCGTTATAGCAGCATAGGCCAAGCCCGGTGGCGGAAGGTCGGTCCGAAGTGAGCGCCGGGTACCCGAAACGGTGAAAAAACGGTCGGACACCCTACTATTAATCATATTTAATAAGCGTGATCTCGCTTAATCCCCCATATCCAAACATGATTAGACGAACCCTGATACCGGCGAGAAGACTGTTTGTTCGAAGCATAGGGACGTGTCCGCCGCCCGAGTACGACACGGGGTGTACCTACTGTATGCCCGACATGGACAAGTTCCCCGAGCCCACCAAGCCGACTCCGCCAGTGCCCATGCACTGGAAGCACGTTGTCATGAACACTGGCCGCTCCGACTGGCCGAGCCGGATCCAGGACACCAAGGGGTCACTTGCGGAGGCGCTGTCGAAGTACCGGCGCGAGTTTATGGACCGCCCCGTCATCCTCCACAACAGTGATCTGCCGACCCCTGAGAATAAGCTCTCGGCGCATGTCTTTCCGGAGAACCTCTACTTTGACGACATTCCGTATGATAAGGTGCCCGAGTTTATCCGGGGGTACCTGGTGCCAGAGCCTGATGCGCAATGTCGAGACATGTTCAAGCCGGCAGTTAGTACGCGACCTATGGTACTTATTTGCGGGCATGCGTCCAGAGACGAGCGGTGTGGGATAGTTGCACCAATGCTGGCCAAGGAGTTTACGGCGGTCGCGGAGAAGAACGGTATTGAGCTTGATGTTGGTATTTGTTCTCATGTAGGCGGCCATGCGTTTGCGGGCAATGTTATCTACCACGATGGCAAGGGTGGGGATCCTGTGTGGTATGTCAGGGTGTTCCCGCACCATGTCCAGGGTATTGTCAATGAGACGATTTTAAAAGGACAAGTTATTGAGAGCCTTGCTAGGCCGTACTAGACGAAGGAGATTGACTACGATAGACCGTTATGATTATGATTACGATAGACCTTGTGGCTACGAGACCGAAAATATGATAGCTATGGCTACGAGACCGAAAATATGATAGTTATGGCTACTATAGACCAAACATGATAGTTATGACTACATAGACCACCCATTATAACAGCCTACGATAGCCACATTATGTCAATTCGATTCGATACACATGATAGTCTATGACTACAATGGACGAAACACATGCCATGGCTACAAGAGACCAAACATTATGAATACAAGGCCGCACATTACAATACGACTAGGATAGACTACGAATTATGATAGATTATCGTAATTGCATTACGCTTAAATTATTACAATCTACGGGACAAGTCATATTACTTCTTAGAGAATAGACCAAGGGGCAAGCTCCCTTGAATCCCCATCGTTAATGGGCTCAAAGTGCCAATTCATAGAGAATAGACCTTGAACCCGGTTGTAATCCGCTAATACTGGTCTGCGGTTGCGGGCGTATCAGCTTATCAGTCGGAGTTCCGACCGTGCGGCTCAACTGGAGTGCGGGCGCGAATGGTGAGGGACTGGAGCGACTTGGCACAGCAGGGGCCGCCAGTAAGCGAGATTGGATCGCAAGAAGAGTACCGGCAGAGCGTAGATCCCTTGCCAACAGCCCGTTACAGGAGTGAGGGGTGGTGTAATCGCATGTCTCATTGCCAGCTGCTGAATGCACCCACGCAAGCACTGCAGGCGAGCATACAGTGGCTAAACCCTTTAAACCTGGCATGCCAGGATCCTCAACCTTAGAGCACACACACGGTAACAGTAGATGACCCTGAGCACCGCGTCCTCCGTGAGGGCGTCTACCCGCGGGGAGGAGTGGTCAGCGTTTCTGCGGTCGCTGGAGGAGGAGTTGGGGGCGCTAGCGCGCCAGGAGCTGGTGACGCTGAGCTGTGGGTGCTACTTTGGCACCACTGCGCGCCTCGGCCAGGTCACAGCGTGTCCGCTGTGCCATGCTCCAGCGGTCGTCGTCAGCAGCGCGGAGAGCCCCATAAGACGTCTTGCCGACCGCGTAGCGACCAAGAAGATGGAGATCACCGCATTGCTGCTGTCGGGGGAGCTTCGCGAGAGCGGCGGCGATGCGGAGGTGGCCAATGTGGACTTTTCGCTGGTGGCGTCTACAAAGCCGCTCAAGTTTGAGCTCGGGCGTAAACCGGGGCTCATTGACCTATTCCGTGCGGCGGCCCAAGCCGCACTGGACGGCGCCGCCGGCAGCGGCGGGAGCAATGCGGCTTATGCGGCTCAAGTTTCTGCCGCGGCCGCAAGCCCGTCCTCGTCGCCGCAGCAGAGGCGGCTCTCGCTGACGCGCACGGTGCAGGACTGGGTCGAGGACATTGAAGGGGAGCGTCTGACGCCCATGGGCTCCGCCGCCTCGGCGACCTCGATCGACTCGGCGTCGTCCTCCCCAACCAGCTCGTTCCACTTGCCACGAAGCGCAACCGGTGGATTCCAGCACCCGCTGTTGCACGGCCAGTCGATACAGCAGACACAACAGCGTATAAACCAGACCCAAGCGCAATTGTCGAGCCAGCTGCCGCTGACCCAGCAGATCCCGTTACTGCCCAGCAACTTTGTGCCCGATGACGAGAAGCGCGAGTTCAATTACCTCAAATGCTTCCCGACCCACCGCAAGCAGTTCCTCCACAATACACAGCCGCGTAGCCTATTGATGCGGTCCAAGCGCAAGGCGAACTTCGCCACTTGTATCTCCCCCGATGCGTCGCGATTCGCACTAGTATCCCCGTCAAAGTGCCTCATCTACGCCATTGCACCAGACTTTAATGACCCGCCTATTCTGCTATGTGAAATTTCATCAAACAACGCCGGAACTGTTCCGGTCACCAGTAGCATGGCTGCTAGTAGTAGTAGTAACAGCAGCAGCACAGCCGTAGGGGATGAGGCTCATGCGGCGGCCGTTTCCGCAGAGCGCGGTACCGACTGGGGCGACGACCCCATTGCCTCCATGAGCAGCAATTACATTGCCATTGCGGGGCAAACCAGCGGCAAGATCCGCGTCTTTGACTTCTCCGGTGCGCTGGTGCTGCGCCAGGACATGAAGCTCCAGATATACTGCATGGCGCTCTCGCCACACGACTCCATGCTCGCCTATGGCATTTACTGCCGCAACCCATTGAGCTCCTCGTCAACCCGCCTGACCCGTACCCCCATGGTGGCACTCCATGTGCTGACGCCATCGGGCCCCCAGAGCTTGACCACAGACGCCAAGCCCATCTCCATCATGATCCCGTACAACGATTTCGTTAACAACATTGTCTTCTCCGGGGACGAGTCATTATTAGCGTGCTCGACCCGGAGCGAGTCGCGGTTCATGGTGATATCCGTGTCGAACCCCAAGGAGCCGCGGCTCGTGATGAAGTCGACGCGGCGCGTAGATACAGATGACACGGACTTTGAAGGCATCACCTCGCTCAACTTCTTCCCGCGGCCGCCGACCACCTCCAAGCACTCGCACCACTACATGGCGGTGACCTCATCAGTGTTCATGTCGGCGCCGCCCATTATCCTCGACACCAAGATCAAGACCAACTCCTCCAGCGCGTCTGCGTCCTCTGCGTCCTCCTCTGCGTCGGGGGTCTCCCAGCCCTCCATGCTCATGCGCGTAGACAAGGTCGGATCTCGAATTCACAATGCCGCCGTCTCGCCGCGTGGGGACGCCCTGGCGTTCCTAGATAAAAGCGGAGTCGTGTCGGTTATGCACGCACCGGGGCTGCTGCCTGAGAATAGACGAATCGCAGTGGCTACAGAGGTCGCGGCAGCACCAAACCAACAGCTGGCGGCCTCGATCCAATTCAGCCCGTCCGGACAGGTGCTCGTCATTGTTGATAGAAAAGGCGATGTGCATATTATGGACTACGGCGCTGGAGCACCCAACCAAGCTGGAGTCGGGAAATGCCGAATCCTCCTGTAAGATACACTAACGACCCAAAAAAAGAGATGCACCGCAATGTATCAAAAAGACTGACCCAAATAGCTGAATCTCTAATGTACCATATGTCCCGCCATGGGCTCATCACTTGAATGGAACCCCTCGTAGACCCCTCATAGCGCATCTCCTCCCACGACGGGTTGATCTCATAAGTGGGAGGATGGACTCGCCCTTGCGTTTAGCGTCCTCAGCGGTCGTGAATACGTACGTATCCAGATTCCGAGTCAATTGACGCAGCGATAATCCCCGCCTGTGTGCTTAGTACATGGTGCAGAACGCAGTAATTGCCCCGAGAGACGATAAAGTACAGAGGCTTACGTGGACAGCATACGTATGCCGCAGGCATGAAAGCGATGGGCTATGTCATGTTTTTTTTTCCTGATTCGCATCCGGAATGTTTAACGGCTGGCATTGGCTAATCGTTACCTCTAAAGGTGCAGAGCCACCCCCGCCAGACCGCATTAGTTAGAGTCTGTATTAGTCTAATTGTACAGTTTATGCTTACGTTGTTCAATGGCTTACGTTGGTCAATGGCTTACGTACGTCGTTCCGCAACCTTTTTTACGGGTACTCGATGCAGCATGCCGTGATACAATGGGCGCAGGGTCTAGAATACGCTCTGGATTCTCATATCGGATATCTTTCTCTCCACCTAAGACACAGTTAGTATTAGTTCGTTTCCCACTCAAAAATCCTCAAAATAACTTACGTCTCGCACTGTTCGGCCAAGCTCCTCGGCGATTTTCTCCTGCTGCGCAGTCGCCAAGTGCGAGAACCGCTCACATAGGTCTCCGTCGATCGTGCCCTTGACGGGGGCATAATATCCGCGGAACGCAACATGATGTCGTCCAGTCACAAAGGAGTCGTACTGACGCATTAACCGCTCAAGGGTCTGGAAGAAGGTAATGTCGGACTTGGAGATGATGGGTATCAGCACCCCAAGGGTGCCCTGCACCCCACCGTAGAGCACAACCTCGCTGCCCCCGGACACCAGCTGGGCTCGGGTGAGCGCCACAGGCACGTCCTGGGCGTAGAAATGCGTTTCGAGATCGAGCTTGGTCGCGGCATCGCCATTGCAGAGCGGCGTAAGGTTGCGCAGGTACGCTGCGTGGTCGTCCTCCCCTGCCATCTCCGACGCACTGTCAGAGCACGAGAGCATAAACAGATTACCAAACCGGTCCCCAGCGACCACAGTATCCGGGTCGAGTATCTCAAGCGCCGTGACATGGCGCGGGACCGGGTCGTCTGCGAACGGTACCAGCGCATTGTCCAGGGACTTGTACACCAAGTAGACACAGCTGTACCGCATATCGCCGACCACGATCCGGTCTCCGTCTACAGCTAGCGAAGATATAGTCGTTGACGCTCCCTGGAGCTCATATTCAGCCTTTCGTAATAACTGTTTCATGCCCATCTCGTAGATGCGCACCTTGTTGCCCATACCCACGAGGAGCCGCCCTTGGAATGGCACCATTGCCAGCGGCACCTCCGGCACCTTGGTCCGATGTACCAGCCGGATCTTGGTGAGACTGTCGTCCACGTACTCATAGACAGAAATGTAGGCCGCTGAGCACGTCCGCTTGGGCAGAAACTGCTGGTCCTTGGCAGACCCCACGATGATGTACTCATGGTCGTCTCGGCTCGAGAATCGGACTGTGGCCACGCTGAACGCCGCCTCGTTGTCCTCCAGTGTCACCCGCTGAGTGACTTGGTCTGCTGACGAATCCACCACCTCGAGACAAGACGCCCATTTGCCCGCCTCGCGGCCGTAGCCGTACATCTCTGCCAGGTACGGGTCTAGCGATCCGTCGTCGACCGTATTGTAGTCAGCCTCTGCGACAAAGTAGCACCGACTGAGGGCGCTACGAGCCATCCGCCGCGGGGTCAGGCGCAGTTGAATCCTGCTCTGGCGCAGTTTCTCGTCAAGGCTCTGTGGGTTGAAAATGCGCAGCCGGTGTCCGTCGAGCCCAATGAGCCCGTGGGGCACCACCGCTGAGGCAAACGAGGCGACATTCTGCAGCGGCGGGTAGGCAATGGGGGCCATGTCAAACGTGCTCGTCGCAGACGAGTACCCAATCCACGTTTTGGTACACAATACAAGCACCGCGTCCCGCTTGGTGTTGACCGAGTCGGCGTCCTCTTCTTCGCCCCCGGCGACAATGGAAGTACGCACAATTTTAATCTCCTTGAGCCCCAGGAACCGCGTACGGGTGTCGGTGAGCTGGGCGGTGACTGGATCGAGCACAGAGGAAATGTACACGCCGCTGACGAGGCCAATGTGGAGGTAGAGCACCTGGGGCGTCTCGGCGGTGCTGCGCATACTAGCGATACACACGTCCGAGGGAGCAGCAGTCAGCGCCTGAACCACCAGCTCCTCGAGTGTAGACCCCGGGTCGAGCGAGTATATTCTAATTGTTTCGTTGGCGCACCCGACCGCCAGGAGCGACGACCGCAGACGGCCCTCGGGGACGTCTCCCACAGAGAGGCACGAGACGCCACCCGGAACCTCGGGCCGCTCGTCAAACTCGTTGAGCTCCCCATCCTCGTCGACTTCAAAGTAGACTAGCTTATTAGAAGAAAGCGCCAGTACCACCTGAGCATTATTCGTAGACGCGTGGGTAACGTAGCCGTCCTCCTTGCCCGGGGACCACTCGTTGATATCTCCAGAGCGCGATATACTCCGGAGACCATTGCTGTGTACCTGGAGAATAGCATTGCTTCCAAGCTGCTGCACCGCCAGTGTCTGAATGCCCGTGTCCAACCCAGAATCAAACACTTCGTCAACGCTCTCGCCCACGCCAAACACGAGGGTTCGGTTGGCAAACGACAGCACAATGTACTTGTCAATGGGGTCTTCCGACCGCTGGCGCACCGTCCAGATTCCCAATGGTACTGCTGGCAGCGCCGAGGAACTGTATTCTTCTACAGGGAGTCCGTACTGGAGGGTCCGGAAGGTCGATCGGGCGCCCCGGCCAGAGATTGTGTGGATCTGAGGGGTCTCGTCGACGGCCAATGGGTTCGATACATCGACCCCCATGAGCGAATCCAGCGAATTCATATCATGGACCAGTTGGATGTTCTCCGTATCAAACACGGTAAAGGTCGGGAGGGCCTTGGCTGCGTCCGAGCTCGAAAAGGTCGCCGCCCGCTCGTCCTCAAGCTTGAGGAACTGGTACAGCTGATGATTACCGCTCTCACACGCCGCAAACAAGAACCCTGCCCGCAGGATATTCATCGTGTTACACGGGGGCAGCGCGGCAAAGTACTGGATCGTCATTTCCTCGACACGGCCCGACCCGTCGAGCGCCATGGTGAGCTTGAACACGTCGCTAAGGTTTGTCTGCACCAAGAAGAAGAATTCACCGCGTGCCTTGTGGACGTCACTAGCGACAATGTACACTGGACACTCCTCCTTGGTGTCCCTGCGGCGCGGAATAGGCACCCTGACGGCCGGCTGGCCCGCATGGCGGTAGCAAATGAACCCATTGCTACACACGAGCACTCCAGATGGCCCGTCATGTCCACCTGGCACCCGAACAAGATAATTGGCGTCACGGTCGACGGGGTCGGACCACCGTTTGATAACATGGTTGAGCCCGAGATCAAGCTCGTAATAGGTCAATCTCTTGCCGGCCGCCTCCTCTGAGTAATCCACTTCAAGCGCCGCAAACACTGGGTTCTCGTACCCCACGTCGACCCCAGTGACCGCGTAGACGAGGTTTCGCGGGGTGTGAGCCTCGAGCGGGCTCGAAATGGTGATGTTCGCCTTGGCGTCACGGTTCAGCACGTACACGAGCTTGTTACGCTCAACGGACGCCACCAGTGCGGCCCGTCCCTTGGGGTCAATGGCCAGATACTGCCCTGGGACGACGCGCCGCACGCCCGTCTTGCCGTAGGGCTCGACGTGGATCTGCTCAAATGTGTTGGACTCCGCGTGGTACTCGAGCACCGCAAGCTTGCCCGAGTCCGTCGCCACCACGAGGCGGTCCTTGGCGGTGCCCGCGATCTTGAACGGCGCGATCTGGCGCACGATGGAGAAGGTATTGTGCGACAGCAGGGTCTGGACATTGCCCGTGGACGGATTGATCCGCAGCAGCTCGACATAGCTCCCACGGGACACCACAATCTCCTGGAGCCTCTCGCCGCTAAAGTTGCCCACGACCGACTGCACGATCACACTGGGCTTCTGCACCGTCAGCGAATACAGATGTCGGGTCATCGTTATCGTTGAATTTTCAGCTCCCAATCTCAAATATACGACATCACCATTACTCGGGATTTGCTCTTGGGGGCCAGCCCCCAGACCCCCGTAGCTCCGCTGCGCGGAGGGCTTGTTCTGATGGTACTTGGCCTATATAGTGGGTAGGATTCTGTGACGGGCCAACGAATTGTGGTCACTGTTGGGGCTGAAATTTTGTTACGCGGTTGTAACGGTTGTTACAGGACCTCCCAACCGCGTAACAAAATACAAGGAGACACAGACGACTTTATCACTACTCGGGGTTTGCACTTGGGGGCCAGCCCCCAAACCCCCGTAGCTCCGCTGCGCGGAGGGCTTGTTCTGACTGTAATTGATCTATATAGATAGGCTCCTGTGATGGGCCAATGAATTCTTACTGTTGAAAATTTGTTACGCTGTAGTCCTGTAACAACCATCCCAACTGCGTAACAAGATACGAGTAGAAGAGCTCTATTGAACGAGAAACCGCCTGGCGGACCCACCCGGGCTCACCCCTACTCTACTGTACTTGGGGGCCAGCCCCCAAACCCCCGTAGCTCCGCTGCGCGGAGGGCTTGTTCCGATGGCAATTGACCTATAGAGGGTAGGATTCTGTGACGGGCAGTGTAATGAGTTCTGGCTACTGTCGGGGTTTGAATGTTACGCTGTTGGGAGACCCTGCAACACCAACAGGTAACAAAACTGGGCTTTCCCATTGCGCCGAGCTCGTCGTGTAGCGGAGCCCCAGAGGATCTGGAGGACTAACACCCAGTGTAGACTCCCCGTTCAATTGATCTCTCCGCGCAGCGGAGCTGAAGGGGGTCTGGGGGCTAGCCCCCAGTAATCACAAGCCCGAGCTCCCCCAGTAACCTTTGTTACACCTCCCAACGCGTAACAAACACTGGAGCCGGGGACCCCACTAGAGAGCTCCGGGGACCGCCTGGCGGAGCAACCCGAGCTGCAATAGGGGTCAAAAGCAGTAACCGGCTACAGACCCACTGGCACATACGTGAGCGACATGGTTCAACTACAAAGGCAGGCCCAGTTCCACGGGACAGGGGGCCCATGTTTTGCAAAAGCGACACAATGCGCGGTGCTCTCGCGATCAAACAACGTCTAAGTCTATGTATTAAATGTTCATCGTCTCAACATGGTCATCGATGCGCGAGCGGGCGGGCGGTTTGGCGTGCTTGGCACGCTTACGCTCTAAAGCTTCCCGTTTCTGTTTCTCCTTCTTCTCGCGAGCCGAGAGGCGGGGTTTGGGGCCCGGCTTTGGTTTTGGGGGCGGAGGGGCTGGAGCAGGCTCCGGCTCCAAGGGCGGGCGACCCTCGAGGTCGTCTAGAACGACCTGTTCAATCGTCTTGGCAATGTCGCCATTGTTTCTTTTGAGCAGGGTGACAACCTCGCGGTCGTTGAGTACGACGTGCGCCGGGACGCCCTTCCGGATGATCTTTATCTTCCACTCCGGCGAGATGCTGTCGGGTTTGGAGTTTGTGGCAATGCCGACTAGGGATGGCGAGACCTGCGGCGGGCCTTTATGCGGGCCCGCCTTGTTGCGGACCGATGAGTAGTGCTCCCACTCGTGGTAGGCGAGGTGCACTTCGCGCAGCGGGTCGTCGTCGCTGGCGACCACGTAGCGGCGGTCGTTGAGATAAATGTAGACCCGTGCCCTGAACCGCCTGGCGAATGCAACGATCTCCGGATTGTCCCCGTAAACGCCGTCGCGACCCATGCGGCGTAGATACGCGGACCAGCTTTCCCCGTAGTAATCCCCGAGGAAGGCCTTGAAGAGCGCCTCGTGGTCCCTCATGTAGCTCACCACCTCGTGGCGGATCTGGCGGTGGCGCGAGGGGTCTCCGTAGAGCTGGTCCCCCATGGCGCGGAACAGGCAGTTGCCGTCCCCTTCAATCTCTGCCGCGTACAGATCGAGCTTGGCCAGCGACGGGAACTCTTGGTCGCTTTGTTCCACTATCCTGCGGCTCACGCCAGTGGCCGCAGCCGCACGCGCCGCACCATTATCGTGGTTGCTGGCTCCGCCTTTCATGTTGCGGCCCCGGGAGGTGAGCGCTCTGAAGCTGTAGTGCCCCGGCGCCCGCTGGAGGGTCCGTTTCGCGGCCCCAAGTCTACGCCTGGCGGTCCCTGGGGTACGCCCCGTCTCCGGACGGGCGCCCCGGCCGCTGGACCACAGAAACCATACAATGGCGCACAACACGAGCAGCTGCAGCATGGTCGCCTACTGTGCTCGTCTGCGCGGTGGTCAATATCTATAGTCGGTTCACAATGGACTCCCCATGTATTGGAAGGTGGATTGCTATACCAGCCCAACGGGCCTCATGGCATCATCCCGCAGTGGCGGGTACTAACTTGCGTCGCGCGCCCCAGAGAGGATGAGGGTCAGCCGCACCGGCCACTCGACCAGAGAGCCCTGCGACGGCAGCCGCCATGGCGATGCCAATTGTGTGGAGTGCGCCAGGTGCGGACGCAAGATATGGATGAGCGCTTTCGGGCCCGTCTGGGAATCCGTTTGCGCGGAGATTACGAGTTGTACTGTATTGATATGCACAGGTTAGATATCATCGTATGCAATCCCAGAGGGGGAGCCTACGTACTTGGATATTAAACAGATATCGCCAAGCACCAAAAGGACACCAAGCTCAATGCGGAGAGATAACTATAAACAGAGGGGGCCTGGGGGGGGGGCCCCCCCAGCTCCAGGAGCTCGAGGGCTGGCCCTCGAAAACACTCGATGCTCTTACACCGTAGGACCACTCTCCCAGACCCGTTCGAGTTGGGATAAACCCCCTCAAACTCCCGTTTAAATGTCCGTGTCCCACCGCCGTCGACGAGTCCTAAGCGGGGAGAACAGCGTCACATTGAGTGCATGGCCAAGTGGGTCCCTACGTACTGGGCCGTTAGACGGTGTGGGGGTGGGCCGCAGTGGTCCACACAGGCCATTTTAAACTGTACGTGGCGCCGCAGCTATAGGGGTGTACAATGTAGGCAGAGGGCTGGGTTTTCGGATGTCGACCGTTCGAACGGTGCCCCACCCCGCTGTAGCACCCCCCTCTTTTTTTCAATTTTCCCGCACCGCGACGACTCACTACGTGGAGATCTAATCGCGACATATATACATTCTGGTCTTCTACATCACACCGTGGACAAACTAACAACGATGGGTGAGGCGAAGACGATGGATATATACGTTCGTATGAACGAGGACTGCGAGAAGGACTATTGCTTCAGCGTTGACCGGGAGCAGCCCCTCTCCAGCCTGGTGAAGCTGTTTGATACGCTGCCCATGGTGCTGAGTCCCTCCTACTTTTACAACCCCAGGCCCATTGGGTTTGCGGTCTCCACGCACCCGGGCTTTCTGACCTCGGAAGGCGCGCTGCTGTTTGGCAACGAGGCGCACAATGAAAAGTGGCTCAAGAAGGTGGACCAGAGCACCGCGATCAAGGATGCGTGCTGGGAGGGCCAATTGATCGTGCCGCTGTGGGAGTACAACTACACGAGGCTGGTGACGGTGCTCTCCATTCTCGGCGGGTGGCTCTACCTTGACTTCCCCGAGCACCTCAACCCGACCCCGGGGTATGCTCCAACCACGCTCTTCTTCAACCTGGCCGAGTACCTGGTGCCGGCGCTCAAGGACGAAGCGCCCTCTGCGTTCAACGGAATTTGGTGGCAGTGGGGTTTCTTTGCCATGCACCTGGTCAAGGTTGGGCTTATCTACCTGATTTTGGTGGTTGGCGGGGTCAACCCCATCTCGTTCAACCCGCTGGTGAACCGAAAGCACCTACAGAAGGAGATCTCGCGGGAGATTTTGTTGGAGATTGGCTGGACCTCGGCGCGACGAGCGACCCCCATGGAGTGGCGGGAGGACCACCGAAAGCAGGTCATTGAGAAGCACGGTGGCATTGTGGCGGCGTACCACGCCAAGGTGCTCGAGGGGTTGGGCTCTGCGGGTGTGTGGCTCTCCGAGGGCGAGGGCTTCAACACGCCCGAGAAGGCCGCCACTACGGACTCGTCCAAGTTCACCATTGACGAGGAGTACTTCCAGCAGCTCTACGTGGGGCTCGCCAAGGCGCTTTCCAAGGAGGGCATCACCGAGGAGGAGAAGGCGCGGCTGGTGCGCGACTTTAGGCGGTCTGGCCCGCAGGAGGGCCCCGAGACGCTCAAGCAGCGGTACGAGGAGCGCAAGAAGCTTGAGAAGCCAGAGGACAAGGATAAGCGATAAACGACTCTCTATTGCAACCGACAACCATCTTTGCAACGACGACCCGGGAATACCCCCCGACAACCATCTTTATTTAGTACTAGGTAATGTTAATGTGTTA
>JAKTQL010002518.1:99519-113410 GCA_030558815.1 Blastobotrys malaysiensis
TTCCCCCACTTGACCCCCTCCATATGGTGAACTACCGTCCTAGCGGCTCGAGCAAGGTTATTTTTCACGTACAATGTAGCAGATCAATGTACATCAGACATTCTGTAGAGTTGCTGTAGTACTAAGTCGGCGATCACTGGGCATTAGGTACTTTTCGTACTTTTCGGGTGGGTGGGTTAGAGGAGGATGAAACGCATGTCAATCAGGATTGGCGAGGGCTCTGCGGCGGGAGGGTAATGAGCGGACAAGTTGAGGAAGGCCAGGTTAGCCGCGAAGCGATCGCATGCAAGGGTGGTGTCATCAAGGAGACGAGAAAGGCTTGTCGAGTGTACGTCAATGTCTAGCAGGCGACAGAGGTCGGGTAGGCTGTACCCCGGATCGAGGTGCGATATCCAATCGGGTGCGCTCGCGGGCGGAGAGGCAGCGTGTATTGCATGAAACGCCAGTTTGCGCTGAATGATGGGGAAGAAACACGAGTCGGAGAGCACGAGACGGTGGGGATTGAGAGTCGGGAGAGCGTCGAAAGAGGTGTCTGGGTCGTAGCAACAGCCAATGTAGAGCCAGCGCAGGATTACCACTAGGTGGTCTTGGACGGAGGTGTTTGGTCCGCTGTAGATTTCCTTAATCCCTTGGTCGAGTGCCCACAGCGGTTCGCCAAGCGCCCCGAGCACGTCCATATGTCGGATACAATCGACGAACGCGAATTCTGGCGCGGTAGCCCCATTGTGATCGTCGCATGGTGGTGGGCAGAGATCAATTAACCATCGCGCTGACTCAAAGTATACGGCAGCTATGCATTTGTGCAGAATGTACTGGGCGCGGGGGATTGGTTCGCCCGTGGTGGCTGCGGTGAGATGGACGTTGTCCACTGCGATACCAGCGGTTTGCGCGAACCAATCGATTTCGAGCAGTCCTTCAATGGTGGACTGGACGACCTCCGCGACCATCATAGGGAAGTATTCATTTACCTCGATAGCCAGACGCACGTCGTGCAGGCTGCAGTTTGCAGTTGTGAATACCTGCTGCGTGTACGGATCATAGTACCACAGGTTGTTCGAGAGTGCCCCTCCTGCGGCATCATTGGCTACTGAACTGTCCGTTTGGAGAAGGAGTTTATCTGGAGTGCGGTGTACCCGGGGGTCGACGTACAGGGTTTTATCGCGCGTATTTGCGCTGTGGGAGTGCAGCAGCCTGGACAGGAAGCTGGTGCCTTTGGACTCGGGAGTCGGGGGAAGGTTGTTCCAGTCGTGGCACAGCACGGGGTGATGCGAGTAAAGTGGAGAAGAGACGGTGGACTGTGATGGCCGGGGGAGTGGAGTCAGCGGCACGAGAAGGGTAGCTTTAGACGGGGTTGACTGGAGGATTTCCAGCGGCGGCAGCGGCAGCAGTGGGCAGCCAATTGCGGCAGCGGTGGAGATGGGTGTATTGGAGGTATTTTCAATACTGGATGGGGTATAGGAGGCATTTTCAATACTGTGTCGTAGATCACCCCATGTACCCTCTGTAGTCTTTCTGGTATGCTTAAAATTGGGCGCATTTCCCAGGTCAGCCTCAATGGACGCATTTCCCAGGTCAATAGCAACCTCCAACCCCTTTGGCGTATTGGCTGCGTGAATTTGGGTTACGTTCCGATAGTCGACTCGAGGCCGGCCTGGCCTAACAAGTTTAGTACATCGGTCCGGGCCTGCAGTGTAACTCTGCGCAGTGGAAAGAACCCCGGGGCCTGTAGCATGGAACTGCGTAGCGTCTCTTGAATGACTCGCGGATATCACCCACGAGTCTACAACGTTACCACTGCGAGTCACCATCACCATCACCACTCCTCGTATTTCTTTTCATCTACTAGCAAGTCTGCTCGGTGTATTACAAGTGCCAGCTTATTATTAACGCCATTCTACGTACTCCGCACTCTATATATCGCTCACACGGCCGCTTCTCTATCTCTCATGTCGTTGTTATTCTATCTTATCGCTTCATCGTGATAACGATAACACCCAGATAGAGGCGAGATAGGCCCGGCCGATCCTCTGTAACATAGCCCCCTCCCACGGCTAAAACCAAAATTTTTCACCCAGGGTATATATCTACAGTAGCACACTTGTGAATACGAGATTAGCCATTAAAAGAGCCTTCTCGGGGTATCCGAGCGGGTATCCCATCAACGTCGAACGCCGTTGACAAAAAAGTCCAATTTTTTCACCAAGGCGTTGTGAATCCCGGCTGTTCCACCGCACTTGCCTTACCCTATTGTAGTAAAGAATTTTTTTTTTTTTCGTATTTTAGAGATGAGGTGAGAGAAGCGGGGGGGTCAAAGCGGGGGGGGGGAGAGGGGGCGTCTCGCGCGCGCACGCGATCCAATCCGTACTAGCGGTGGACCGCAACCCACCGATAGGACATAAGGCACAATAAACCTATGCGTATAGCGGATAATGGGCCAAGACCAATATTGGACGGAGTAGAGATACGGTACACGTACCATGCTCCACCTCCCCGGATCGCACAAAAGGGACCAACATTCCACAAATCAACCGATAAAACGGGCCAGGCATTTTTGCGTAAGCGAGAGGATGGATGTGCCCCGCAGAGCCCCACCATGGTTTTATTTTTATGTAACACACGTAACTTGGTGCGTTGGGGCCTTAGCCGGTATAATGCGGAACCCACCTGCGTGCCCAATTATCTCATGGACGCATGATAGCACTCGAGCCCGGCAAAAAGCAAGCTATATCTTGGGCCAGTCAAAAGCGAGGCCACTCGTCTCAAGCGTGTTTCGGAAAAGCGAGACACAAAAGAAAACCATTTGATCGATAGTCATAACCAGCGATATACATGGCAAAGGTGAAGAGGAGAATTAATATTTGAATATATAAGTACATGTTTGAAGGAGGGGATTTTATTTTCATGCTTTACGGTACTTGATTGGCGTTTTTGCGTAATCTTTAAATTGGAGCCTATATCCGCTGGGTATACAAGTCGATTTTGGAGTTTGGAATATTGGAATTTGATTGGTATTGGGTATACTTGTATTACTAGGGTATTTGGTACGCCAACCAGACATTTACTATGACAGAACACTTTGCCGAGCTGTCATTCGGACCGATCCACGAGTCCCCCGTGGAGGATATTCATTTTTTCAACGAGTTTGAGCCCGCGGAAGCCTCGTTGCCCTTTTCCAAGATGATCGACTGCTCCTCCTATGGAGGGTACACTTTGGATCCGCTGGTACACCTGGAGAATGCGCCCAACCCGCTTTCTTCCTCCATGGTCTCGGACTATTCGACCACGACGCTCAATTCGGGCGACTATTTGGCGATGGGCCCTACCACCACCACCACCAATAACACCACCACTACCACCACTGCTTTCTCCTCCCCCGTGCCCTCGCACTCCTCCTCCACCGACCTGACCCTCTTTAACGAACCCCTAATGATGACGACGATGACGAACACTACGAACACTACACCACTCCTTACTAACATTAATACTAATATCTCCACCCCAGGGTTCGCCTATGGGGGTCCCTTCATGCCGGACGGGGTCTTGGCCTCTCAGCCGTACATCACCACCCCTCCAGCCGCTCCCCCTTGCGAACTCGGCTATCCGTTCCAGCTCGCTGCAGCCGCGCCCCAGCCCACCTCGTCTATCGGCGCCCCCACTGCAGGCCGGCCTACGCGGTCTCCACCGTCCCCTCGAAAGGCCGCAAAGCCGCTCCGAAAGCAGTCCGAGTCGCGCATCTCCCTGCCGGAGCTCTACCAGCGAATGGGCCTTGACCACGACCACGAGGAGGCGCGCCATCGCGAACAGCGCATTCTGCAAATCCTGCGCCAGCAGGGGTTCCAATTGGGGGAGCGGACCTGGATCCGGGACACCACCGAGGCGGACCGCCGCAATATCATCAACGAGATTTACACCCAGACCTACAATGACTATGGGTACTCCAAGGAGTTGATCGAGGTTATCATCCGCCGCGGGTCTTATTATCTTATGCAGGGCCGGTTACGCCGACTTCGCCGGGCTTCTGCCTCGCTGCGTAATAAAGAAGCCGCCAAACAGGCTGCCCTCAACGTGGCCCTTTCTACTTAGACTCACACGACTATTCACGATGAAGATTATAAGCTCTCAAATTTATGCCCCCCTCGGGCATGCCCGACCCACCAACACCTCCAGCCAATTGTAGTACATTATCCCTAATTGTAAACCGTATTAATTATCGAGATACAGTAGCCGTTAGTCGTAACATGTCCAGGGTTCACCCGGGCGAATTGGCCAGTTTGGATCGCCGATGCCACTCCACGTCCAGCAGGCCACGAATAGCGCTGGCATACCTCCTCGTCCCCTGGGGCAGGTGGGCCATTGTGTCTGCAAGCGCGATTAGAATCCATGCAAGCTGTTGCACCTTGAGTGCGTCGGCGGCATGTGCGCGATCGTACAGCGACACTAACGTGGCCTTGAGCCCCTCCAGCTCCCGCGTCCGCGATAACGCACCTGCGGTGCTAATGTCTTGCCGGCCCATTTCGTACTCCACGAGCCGCGACACCTCCACCGTGAACGACGCCAGCTGAAGCTCCCCGACGCTCGAACTCGTCACATACTCCTCCGCCTTCGCTGCAGAGTCGTCCAGGCTCTCCTCATTGTAGTACATGCTGTCGTAATTGCTCTCCAGCGCCGCCTGGCGGTATTGGGCAACTTTGGCCAGCTCGGCCGAC
This sequence comes from Blastobotrys malaysiensis, assembly GCA_030558815.1. Taxonomy (NCBI): domain Eukaryota; kingdom Fungi; phylum Ascomycota; class Dipodascomycetes; order Dipodascales; family Trichomonascaceae; genus Blastobotrys; species Blastobotrys malaysiensis. The sequence goes on from JAKTQL010002518.1 coordinate 104,226, forward strand.
TCACTCTGTTTGATAAACGGTTCCAGCCCACAGTCACTGTCTTTTTCTCGCACATAAGACCCCAGGAACATAATCGACGAGTTGCGCAAATCGGGCCACAACTTGCGAGACTCGGAGGTGCTCAGTTCTTGCTTGATCGTGGCCATGCTCGAACTGTGCTGGTGCCCAAAGAACATGCTCTCCGAGACGGGGTCAATATCCCCTACCAGCCCGGCCAAATACCGAAAGTCGTCAGCAATATTCAAAGTCTCTTCCTCCTCCTCTTCTTCCCCACTCGCAACACTGCCACTAAAAGCGCTCACCTCCAAAGTACCCGAACTGTCGTACTCAAATGGCCCCGCTAACCCGACCGCACCCGTCGCCGGTCCCGCAAACTCAGGTGTAAACCCGCCGCTAGTTCCACCGAGACGAGGGGTAGCGCCTTTACTTCCCTCTCCAATCACTGTCGCAGTGGCAAGAGACTGAGTCTCGATCTCAACTGGCTCCTCTTGCTCAGCGAGCGGCTCAAAGGCCTCGTCCTCTTCCGCACGGCGCACCACCTCGTGGAGCCGGGGGACACTGTACTCGGATACATGCTGTTCCAGTTCCTCAAAGCTTACGCCGCTGTTGGCACTGATGCTCCCTGAGTAATGGTGCTTGAGATGCGGATAGGGATTATCCTCAAATCGCGCCGTTTGCAACTGGTCTAGGATACCCGAGCTCACCTGCGACACGTCCATCGAGGCTCGGGGGTGGCGCGGGTCGATGAACCGGGCAAGCTGACGCGTCGACCCCTGTTGGAGCGCATCGTTATAGCGGTAGCTAGTCAAAAGTTCTTTTTCAAAACTCGCAATTGAGCTGTTGAAAGAGCTCAACGAGTCGCGCTTCGCAGCAACCGCCTCGTGTTCATACTTGGTAAACCACTCGTAGACATCCCGCTGTTCACGCTCCTCCTCGCTGTCCAGCCGGTTCACGCGCTCCTCAGTCGGCTCGTCCTCGGGGTGCTCGTGCTCGACATCAACCGATCGCATCGATACCGTCTCCATAGATACTGGACGGTCGAGAATATGCCTCTCCCGGATGCTCGAAATGTCTCTCACCAAAGACTGCTCGTGGAACTCGGCGCGATCTACCGAAGATACAAAGCTGCCCTGGCCCTCTTCCTCCTCACGACCCACCATCACCACTTGGGTATCATGGATCGCAGTAGACATGCCCACTGAGGAGACCGTCTCGGCGTCCTCGTCGAGATCCTCCCACTCAGACAGCGAGCGGAACTCCTGGGACGCCTGCTTCTTATTGAGCGCTGAGGGCACCGGCGGGAATTGGAACTCGGTGGGCGTATGGGCGGATGAAATCGTGTTGAGTGAACTGTCCGAATGTGACATATCGGGAGCCTCCAGCCGCCGCTGCTGCTGCTGCTGCTGCTGCTGCTCAGATTCCGCCAGCTGAGGAGTGGTAACCACTGCCGCAGGCTTTTTGTACTTTTCCTTGCCCCGAAGGAACTTGAAGCTAGACGTTGAACTCTCTTCCTTCTTCTTGCGGCCGAGCATGACCAACAGACTCGCTGGAGAGCTTCGTCGCTTCATCAGCGATGGCTTTCGCTTTGGAACATTGGCAGTTGCAATCTCCTCTTCCTCCCCTTCCTCTACAATAGGAAGTATGGACTGGTGTTTCGTCTGTAGCGTCGCAGCTGAGCTCTTTCGCGGTGTAACCTTGGATCGGGCCTTGGTCTTGGCCCTCGCGGCAGTAGAGGCAGTTCGCCGCACCGAGGCGGTGGTCGAGAACCGAATCAGCTGGGCAGTGATCTCGCGGTTCGCCTCAATGATACCCCCAATAAGGTCCTTATTCTTGGCCGAATAGTGCAGAGTATACAGATAAGCCGCCTCCGAATTAATCAGCTTGGCAAACTCGTTCTTATGCACAATGTGATCAAACTCCCCCATCCCATTGAACTTGGTGAACGCCTCTACCCGGACGTGGGACTCGTCGGAGAATGACACCTTGAAGCACGCTGACACCCCATTGGCGTCTAGTACTTCGCGGGTCACCTCGAGATTCATAAACAGCGCAATTGGCGTCTTGTGCACTTCCTGGGCGTATCCCTGCAACTCATGGACCGTCGTATAGAGCGTCAGCTGCGGGCCATTGGACTTGAACAGATGGAACGGCTGTGTCTTGTTGAGCACCTTGGCTTTGGCAACGACGTCTATAATGGTCGCGGCCAAGTGGTCGGGCCGCACTAGTTGGTAGAGCTTGACGTACTTGGTGGAGCCATCGCGATGCTGCAGACCGCCGCCGCTCACATTGACGCATAGTCCTTTGCTGCTATTGTACTCAGACATGTGAACGTCCTCGATGGGGGCCCATGCAACAACCTTGAGCGGGGGCACATTGGTAAGGGGCACCTCATTGATCATCGAATGCATGAGCACATCCCCTATCGACGGAATGTGTACCCCGTACGTGCTGGCGAGGGGGATAGGTGCATCTGGCTCGAGTATGACAAGCTCATCAGTGAACACAATAACAATGTTACGCGCGTCCTGGTCCTCAGACAGCAGATCAACGGCATCAAAGATTGTAACCACCCGCCGGTTGATCCACCCATACTCGAGCTCTTTGGGCCACCCCACGGCCATTTCGACCAGCACTTTGCCGGTCGGGGTAATGACCCGCCGGTCGTAGTCGTCCGAGCAGCTCTGGGCGCGGCCGAATGCATCAATTGTGCCCACTGCAGACTCGTAGTACTCGTCAACAAGCGGCTGCTGCTCATTGGTCCACGGCGCCATCTTGACCAGACGCTCGATGATTAGCTTGACGCGTGCCAAGTGCAGCGAGCAGTGAATGAGGGACTCAATCTTGCGCGCCGTGTACCTGGAGGTCGTATTCGGCTCAAGATGCGGTTTGACGAGCGGATAAAACTCACGCAGGTTCTCTGATAGGGTGCGAGTAGCTGCTTCGTGTCGCATGCACGCCTTGTAAAAGTAGGGCACGGTCATTCCACATGCTTTCATGACCTCAAAGGAGCCATGCGGAGCTGCCTGCTCGAGCGCTTCGTAAAACAGATTGTTGATTCGCACAATCTCGTCTATAGTGGGCGGAAATACCGTGTTGAGCTTGCGCACTGAGAGGTCCTGCACTGCATTGTCGAGGACCTCAACCCGCAGGGGGATGAGAAAATCCTGCAGAAAGTCGATGAGGTCGTTCCGGAAGTTCTGCTGGAGCGTACGTAGCTCGTCGCACACGTTCTTCACCAGGGCGGGGTCCTTCTGCTGCCGCTGAGGCCCCTCCCCTGGAGGAGGAGGCGAGTAGAGCCGCTCGGTGGGCTCCGGAGAGTACTCGGAGAGCGGGTCAAACAGCTGTTCGAGCTGGTCCCCCAGCAAGTACACCAGCTCGTTGTTTTTCTCTATAGTCTTGTCGGAATCAACGTAGACCACGTCCATAATCTCCGTGTTGATGAACTTGGGCTCCAACACGCCGAACCGCCGCATCGCCCGCGAGATCTCGTCCGGGTACTTGCCGTTGACAATCTCCATCCGCGATGCAGTGGCCCCGGCACTCGTCTCGTCCCAGTCGTATATTCTCCCTGTTGCGTTGCTGGCCAGCAGCTGCTGGGTGTACTTCTCCATCGTCGCAAAAGACCGCAGACAGGTCACCGCCAGCGCCTGGCGCACCAGGCTCGGCCTATGGAGTTGGGGCAAGTTGCTCACCGCCGCATAATACCGCGACCGCTCGTCCAGAGTCATGTCAATGAAGCCGCTGGTGCCGTGGCTCGACAGCAGCAGCGAGCTCAGCCGGGGCTCCTTAGGGTTACTGCTCGGAGTCTGGTACACAACCGTGAGCATCTGCCCGAATAACGGGTCCTCTCCAACCATGTAGACGGCATCTGTATCTCAGTTAGCATTTTGTTCACACGACAGGACGGGGGATCACACTTACGTTTCGCGGCCTCTTCGGTGAATTGTTCGTAGTAGGGTGAGTTTGAGTCAATGACAATCGACATAATAAATAATTACAAATTAAACGACCTAGTCAGAGATGGTACAATAGGAGAGACCAGGGTATTAAGGGTTAGTATTTTCGCTTGTTCCACTCGGTGGTATTATCGCGTTGTCGAACGCCAATAGATAAAAGTACAGAACCGTCCGCTACGTCGACGGTGGATATGGGAATCTCTCGGGAAATTCTGTCGACAAGAGGTTGGAGAATACACGGATGAACAATATTGGTCTCCCTGGTAGACGCGCCCAAGGGGGTACGGTGTTGGAATTCAGCAAAAAACCTACAGGCGGTAGCACGGCCCCTCGATTTCACACACACTCACTTGTTCTCTCGCTGCAAATCGCTCTCCCTACTGATCGAAAGGGCTGTAGTTATTTGGTCTGCATCGTTTTTTTCTGTAGGGGGAGTTGGAATGCACAGCAGGAATGCGCCTCACCAGCACTCTTCCACCTCCCCGGGATCGATACGCAGTACCATCTCCATGTACAATCTCTTTAATCAATGCGAGTAGCAGATCTCTTGTGATTCGGGGCCATTCTAAGACCAAACACCCCCTTTCTTGCCGATGGCCCCTTTGGTCCTAGGGCTGGCCGTCCCGTGCGGCTGAGCCAGGGGGTACCCCTGTCCGCTCCTCGGGTTGCACCCCCAGCCCCCTGTTACGAACCTCCCAACACGTAACAAACTCTGTAACAAGGATTGAGCCCTCCGCGCAGCGGAGCCCCAGGTAGCTACACCACCACCACGTGTATTCGAGGGCCAGCCCTCGAGCTCCCGTAGCGGGGGCTTCGCCCCCAGACCCCCAGTCCTTGTTACACCGTTACGGGGTTCTAGCGGAGGCTTGGTGTCGAATGCTCAACACTATGGTGCCCCGGAATCATTAATATCATTCAAGCATGAGCTTTCGCCACCAATATATACAAACAAATAATACACTCATACTACTACACACATATTACTGGTTAATGCTGGGACCACTCGACCGAGTCGAGGTCAATGCCCTCCTGGACCATCTCCCACAATGGAGAGAGCTCCCGCAGCTTGTTGACCTTGTTGATCACAGTGCCCAGCACATAGTCAATCTCCTCCTCCGTGGTGAATCGGCCAATGCCGAATCGGATAGACGAGTGCGCCAACGCATCGTCGGCACCGAGTGCCCGCAGCACGTACGATGGCTCCAGCGAGGCGGAGGTGCATGCAGAGCCCGAACTCAATGCAATGTCGTTGAGCGCCATGAGCAGCGACTCGCCCTCAACGTAGGCAAACGAAATGTTCACACACCCGTCGTAGTGCGCCTTGGGGTCACCGTTCAACACGGTGTGCTCGAGACCAAGAATTCCATCCTTGAGCTTCTTGGCAAGTCGAGTAACGTGCTGCGAGTCGTAGGCCATCTCCTCCTGGGCGATTCGGCACGCCTCGCCAAACCCAACCACCAGCGGCGGGGCCAAAGTACCAGATCGGAGACCTCGCTCCTGGCCACCACCAGAGATAATGGGGTCGATTCGCACTCGCGGCCGTCGTCGCACGTAGCACGCACCAATGCCCTTGGGACCGTAAATCTTGTGGCTGGAAATACTCATCAGGTCAATGTTGGACTTGTTCACATCAACGGGGATCTTCCCCACTGCCTGCGCCGCATCAGTGTGGAAAAACACCTTGTGCTTTCGGCAAATGGCCCCAATGTCGTCCATCGGCTGGATCACACCAATCTCATTGTTCACCATCATAATCGACACAATAGCAGTGTCCGGTCGAATCTCCCGCTCCAGCTGCTCCACATCAATGAGACCGTTGGACCCCACTGGCAGATAGGTCACCTCGTACCCTTCGTCCTGGAGCTTTCGGCACGACTCGAGGACACACTTGTGCTCCGTCTGAGTAGTGATAATGTGCCGCTTCCGCTTACCGTAGAACCGCGCCACGCCCTTGATCGACATGTTGTTCGACTCGGTCGCACCAGACGTGAAAATTACCTCCTTGGGGTCCGCGCCAATGAGCTGCGCAATGTGCTCTCGCGCCTTCTCGACCGCCTTATCCGTCTCCCAGCCGTAGGCGTGGGTCTGCGAGTGCGGGTTTCCGTATAGCCCCTCAAAGTACGGCAACATGGCGTCCAGCACTCGCGGATCCGTGGGCGTCGTCGCCTGCATATCAAGGTAGATGGGTCGCCCGGTAGCGGTCGAAGCAAACCCGCCCAGGTTCTGGTCCTTCACCCGCTGCGCAATATCGGATCCCTCCGGTGGCGTAGGCAGCGGCACCTCAGTCTGCGAAATCGGACCCGAGGCGATCTGGGAAAGCACATCAGCCACCCCATTAGAGCTCTGGTGCTCCGTTACAGCGCACCGAGCCGGAGTCGTCGCCAGTCGCCGCACCATGGCCGCGTTGGGGCGTACCAAAGATCGCCCAATCGATCTCGTTACTATTCTCTGCATCCCCTGTGTGATTTCTCCTTGTGGATTTGTTGGAAACGGGCTCAAAGCAACTCGTTAGCGAAAGGGGTTGATTTTGATCAGATAAATTATTAATAATGGTTGGTTTAGGATCTTTTATAAAATGTTGCGCGCGCTCCCGACTCCCCACAGTCGGGCCGCCGCCCCGAGCTGACCCAGGCCGCTTAACCAGACGTGATACGAGTACGATATAGTGCGTATATTACATGTATTGCGTATTGCGTAGTATTGCTTAATGCTTAATATTGCTTAATATTGCTGTTGTTAGTAATGGGCAATGGCCTATAGGCGATGGGCTTCCTCAATGCAAGGGTGTCTGAAATAAACATGTCTAGATAGCTGTTATCAGGTTGGCGTTGTTCGGTATAAGGCTCTTAATACAGCAACTGATAGCATGGCACAGTGGACTGGCTCTTAATGCTAGTGTGTGCCGTTACAGGGGAACTTCATGTTGAGGTCAAAGCCGCAAACGGGATGGCTGAGACATACATATGACCCCAGTCCAACCTCAACATGACCGATCTCGGCCTGGTACAAGGCACTAGAGATCAAGCTGTCTTGGTAAGTATTCGCTGGTTGCGCGCATAGGATGGCTGTGTAACGAGACATTGTTACTGCGTTGGTGCGCCTCTCAGGGATGAGTCGCCCCCACACTCAGCCCCACGAGTCTACAGGTCATCGTCATACCAATGTACACCTTTGAAAGTGGTCGACGAGGTTTCGGCTAACCTTAATGTTGCATACTTTACTTGAACAAACGCCCGAACGGCTCTGGGGGGTATGGGGGCAGAGCCCCAACTATGGCAGCTCGAGGGTTGGCCCTCGAAGCAATTAACCTGGGGGACCAGTCCCCCAGACCCCCTGTAGCAGGGGCTCCGCCCCTAGAACCCCGTAGCAATTGAGCAGGGGCCTGGCCCTCGAATACACCCCAAAGCAATTATCAAAGACCCCGGGTACAGCTCTTGATAACGGTGACAGCCGAACTGGCTCCAGGGGAGAGGGGTAGCACAGCCGTACACGAAATTTTCCACCACCGGGATCGGCCGACATGGTAAAACCGTGAGGGTGCTTAGAGTCCGCATCCAACGGTTCCCATCATTCACACGGCGACTAGAGGCATAAAGATATAGACCATGTCGGAGAATCTTGTGGCGATTTCCCTCATTGTAAGCACGCATTAACGCCGTACCGCGACGGGATCACTAACTGAACTCTACAGAGTGGGGGTATGGCCGGTACCTGTACCGATCTCTTCTTCTTTCCTATAGACACGCTCAAGACGCGATTGCAGGCCAAGGGAGGGTTCTTCGTTAACGGAGGCTGGTCTGGTGTCTACCGGGGGGTCGGGAGCGCCATCTTTGCGTCGGCGCCTGGCGCAAGTCTCTTCTTCCTGTCGTACGAGGCGGCCAAAAAGAACCTGCTCCCCGTGTCGCAGCGGCACATTCATAACGAGACGGTCGCCAACGGCATTGTACACATGGCTGCTGCCTCGTTAGGCGAGGTCGCCGCTTGTTCTATCCGTGTGCCTGCCGAGGTCATCAAGCAGCGGGCCCAGGCTGCGCACCACCCATCCTCTTTCGCCGCGCTCATGTCGATTCTTAAGAATACGACCGGTGAGGGGGTGTGGCTCGGTCTCTATCGGGGCTGGGGTAGCACAATTCTGCGAGAGATCCCCTTTACGGTGATCCAATTCCCGCTCTACGAGTACCTCAAGCTCTCTCGGGCCCGGTCGCTCGGCATTGACAAGGTAGCCCCGAATGAGGGTGCGGTGTGCGGTATGATTGCTGGTGGTACGGCCGCTGCGATCACTACCCCATTGGATGTCATCAAGACCCGCCTTATGCTGCACAAGACGCGAACTAGCATATTCGACCTGACCGTCACGATCCTCAAGGAGGAGGGTCCCCGGGCTTTCTTGAAGGGTATTGGCCCACGAACCATGTGGATTAGTGCTGGAGGCGCTATTTTCCTTGGTGTCTACGAGAGTGTGAAAGAGTACGTTACCCGGGTGCTGTAATTCGGTGCAATTTTGGGTCACTCACTATAGACCATCCGTTCCAGAGACCCGTTTAGATATATCCATCATCTGTCACTAGTCTCAATTGCTCGACACCGGCTGTGACAACCGTCCTACCAATGGAGGCGGAAAAGGAGTGTAAATATTTATGTATTTCTAGCAGATATGAAAGTCGATGAACCAACAGTCCGTTTACGGGCATATTTCATGACGAACGACTCCAGCTTGACCTTCTTGTTGCGCAAGTCATCAATGAACGGTACCATCTCATTGAGCGCCCATGTCGGCTTGACTTGGAATAACTGCTTAAACCGCAATCGGGGGTCTGGAGACAACTTTTCGCGTGCCAAATGCCGAATCGTATCGTCCGTAGGCTGCACATAATGCCCGTTAAGCGCATCCAGCGAGAAATCCACCTCTGCATTCACCACAACGGAATCCTTCCACTGTTCCATAAACTGTTGTAGCGGATATTCTGCTTGCTTCCGACAAGGACCTCAACTCGTACGTTGGTCTCAAGAAGCTTGCTGAGTTTAGAGACGCCGAGAAGAAGAAGAAGGACCGACGAAAGTATGCCAAGAAGAAGCGGCTACGAGAGTGGCGAAAGGAGGTCTTCAAGGACGAGGAGGGTCCTACGAACGAGATGGTCCAAAGGTACCTTGCCGAGTCTGCTGAGAAGAGCAAAAAGCGAAAGCGATAATCTAACTAATGTGTTCATGTAACCCCGGAATTCCAATCGA
>JAKTQL010002519.1:0-29016 GCA_030558815.1 Blastobotrys malaysiensis
CGTGGCTCCGCTGCGCGGAGGGTATCTTAGTTACAATGTAACCGGGGGTTTGGGGGTGGAACCCCCAACTACGGGGCCTGGGGCAGCGCCCCAGTTACAGCGTAACAAAAAATGTAACCAGCAGTTTTATGTGCAATTAATAATATTTCCCATATAAACTCGTGAATATAAATAATAGCCAGTTACTTAAGCTCGACTGGAAGCCACTTGACCTGGACGAATTCGCAATCGTGTGTGTCCTGGTGAGCAGGGTCGTTGAAGAAGGCCAGCAGCGGGGAGCTGATGCCGCCCTCGACGTAGCGCTTACACAGGTAGAAGGACTGCTTGCCATTGAAGCACAGGTAGTCGTCGGCGATGTGCCAGGACCGCTGGCTGGCGTACTCCTGCACGGCGAGACGGGGGAAGTCCTCGTTGTCGTCGTGGGGGGTGACAATGACGCCGTAACGAGACTCGCAGTTGTCCTTCTTGTAGTACATCTTGGTCGTCTCGTCGTCGAGGCGGAACAGCTCTGCGGCCTCATCGGCGGCCCACACAAAGTAGTTGCCATTGTTGCCGGCCCCGCCGGCGACGATGAACTTGTTGTTGAAGTCTGGGTTATCCGACTGCACCTGGAGGTGGAAATCAGGGCGGCCAGCCTGGGCGACCAGGGCCATACCGGTAACGAGAGCCATCCACAACTTCATTGTTATCTACGATTGAAATACGAATGATATACCCAAACCACCAGAAATACCCATGATATTTATATTATTCTCCTCCCTAATTATAGACCTGTCGACGACAGTTAACCGCTTTACATGATCGATCGTCACCCCTGATCAGGTACGATGAGCGTCTCGCTCCGATCACTTCCCCAACCATGGCGCGGCTGACATCATGATGGATCAGATACGAGTCGATTGAGGCCTACGGTCTTCGACGTCAAGTATATTGCTACGAAGCGGTTACAAGTCAGACGGCTTGGCGCCCTCTGACACGTCCTTATACACGTCGAACCGCCGCTGGGTCGAGATGGGGATGGCACCTCGCACCGAATCGAGCTCGTCGCCCACCAATTCCGCGTACAGGATCTCCTCTCCCTCGCCAGCCTCAGCAATGGTCTTACCCCACGGGTCCACCACCTGCGAGTGGCCGTAGGCGTGGTAGCTTGACGTCACGTCTCGCGCCGGAGACGCCGTCAGCACGTAGATCTGGTTGTCCACGGCCCTCGACCGGGCCAGCAGGTTCCAGTGTAGCGGCCCTGTCGTCGTGTTGAAAGCCCCCGGGTAGATCATGGCAAAGGCGCCCCGACGGGCCGCAATTGCTGCCAGCTCCGGGAACCGAATGTCGTAGCAAATCCCCAGCCCCACCGTGCCGAACCCGTCAATGTTGAACACGGTCGCCTTGTCTCCGCCCGTGAGGATTTCGCTCTCCTTGAATCGGATCTTCCCTGGGACATCAATGTCAAACAAATGTACCTTGCGGTGCTTGGCAATGAGCTCACCCTGCGGATCAAACGAGATGTTCGTGTTGTAGTACCGCCCGTCCTCGCCCTTCTCAGGGATGGACCCGCCAATGAGGAAGGTCGACGTTGCTCGGGCCAGCTCGCTCAGAAACTTGGTCGTCTCCCCGGCGGGGATGGGCTCCGCGTACTGCGGAAATGCCGTCACCGCATATGGACTGTTGAAGCACTCGGGGAGCACCACGAGCTTGGCCCCGTTCGACGCCGCCTCCGTCACCCGCGACTTGACCTTGGCCAGGTTCGCCGCCTTGTCGGCGCCCGCCGCAAGCTGTACAAGCGCTACCTTCAACGTGTTCTTGAGCGACATTTTTGATGCGTTTCTGTCCTCTCACCGCCTCTTATTAATAGTTGGGGTGATGCACTCCGGAAGCGGGGTTGATGCTCCGACCTATAGCGAAGGGTAGGTGTCGCCTATTCTCGGAGCTGGACTCTACTGGAGAACTCAATCAGTTGGTTATAGAGCCTCTACAACCGATATCTCCGCGTAGCGGAGCCCCAGGGGGTCTGGGGGGCTGGCCCCCCAGGGTAATTGCTTTGGGGTGTATTCGAGGGCCAGCCCTCGAGCTCCCGTAGCTGGGGGCAAAGCCCCCAGACCCCCTAGTCAACGATATCCCCGCGTAGCAGACCCCCAGGGTAATTGCTTTGGGGTGTATTCGAGGGCCAGCCCTCGAGCTCCCGTAGTTGGGGGCAAAGCCCCCAAACCCCCATTGGAATGAGTAGAATTACTCTAGAGTATGTTTTCAGCTAATTACGATGGTTATGGCGTTTGTTAGAGTATGCTATAGTTAGAAGTGGTCTCCTGTTGTGATACATTACTTCTTTACGACACGTTCAGCGACGTGATAATAGCATTACCAGTTACACCAGTCGCAATTACAGTACCCTGCATATCTCAGCCATAATCGACGTCATCCAATGGCCATATACTGGTTTGTTGGTTCTATAGGCCTTTTCAAATATTGGAATCAACACTTGATCGTTTTACCATATACCTCGTTACACACTTTTGGTGGCTACCTTATCATGCTTAACAAGGAGGATGATTGTCAGGAACGGATCTGGCATAACAATGGATCTTACAGATCCAAATTAGTATAATTGACTGGTTAATCTCAGTCAACGTGCAATCGACGTCATTACGACTGAAAACCCAACCCACAACAGTATCGCCGTGACCTGACTAGTCACAAATTGTATAGAATACCAAAGGGCCGGTCAATGGTCTGTGGCAAATATTTAGTACAATAGTAGAGCATCTAGATGGCAAATATTTAGTACAATAATAAAGCATCTAGATGACAAACATTTAGTACAATAATAAAGCATCTAGATGGCAAACATTTAGTAGTCTAGAGAGGCATCTACAATAATCCGTCGATTGTCATCAGTCATTCATAAAATTACATAAACCCAACACTAACTTAGAAGATTGGGATTGGAGTTGGCCAGGTGGCTGGGTTGTTGAATCGGAGACCAATGTCCAAGGCAGAAATGGCCTTGATCTCCTCCTCGGTGAGATCAAAGTCAACGTTCTTGAGGTTCTGCTCGAGTCGGCCCTGGTTGTTGGACTTTGGAATGACGGCAATCTCTCGCTGGGTGACCCATCGGAGAACAACCTGGGCAGGAGTTCGGTCGTGGGCCTTGGCAATGTTGGCAACCACTGGGTGCTCAAGAACCAATGGGTGCTTGTCGACCAATGGGTGGTTCATCTCAATGAAAGACTGTGGGCCAAAGGTGGAGTAGGCAGTGATGGCAATCTTCTCGCCCTTGACGTAGTTGATGAGATCCTCCTGGGTAAGGTAAGGGTGGTGCTCAATCTGGAGAACGGCGGGTCGGATCTTGGCGTAGGTAAGCAGATCGTGGATGAGGCCAGCGTTGAAGTTGGAGATACCAATGTTTCGGGTGAGACCCTTGGCAACGCACTCCTCAAGAGCAGCCCACGTCTCAGAGATTGGAGTGTTCTGGAGGTAAGTGACCCCCTTCTCGACATCAGTCAAGAGGTTTGGTGGGTATCGCTCAGCAGGGTCAACGTACTGCTGGGCAATTGGGAAGTGGATGTGGAACAGGTCAAAGTACTCGAGACCCCAGTCCTCAAGAGACTTTCGGAGCATCACCTCAACGTGCTCCTTGGCGTGGAAGGTGTTCCACAGCTTGGTGGTGATGAAAATGTCCTCTCGCTTGATGATACCGTCGGCAATGGCCCGTCGGACACCCTCGCCGCACTCCTTCTCATTGTCGTAGTCCTGAGCACCGTCAATGAGTCGGTAACCGCTCTTGATGGCGTTGTAAATGGTGTCGGCACAAGTCTCTCGTGGAACCTTCCAGGCACCAAAGCCAACAAGTGGCATCTTGTCGCCGGATGGCTGAAGAGTAACAGATGGAATAGAGACAGTCATTATTCTTTTTTGAAGTTGATAATCTATCGATTGATGGGTCTACTTTTACTGGAAATCCTCCACTCTTATATACTTTTACTCCACCCCCTCCCCCGCCAAAATAAATCCGGGGTGCAACCCCCCCTCTCCTCACCGACTAGGATCCACCAGGAAGCCTTCGGAACATTCTCTCCTTCCCCCTGTGCAGGTTGGCCACGGCGAATTCACCCGACCTTGCAACCTGTCCTCTCCTGCACGACTCTGGTCGCTGTTTCACGGGTAATTGCTGTAAAACTCCCAATTTCCCGGCGCGGGCCCAAATACCCGGAAAATCAAAAAAATATTCCTCCGCGGCTCCACTCTGGCAAGGCTTGGAGTTGAGCTTCATGTACGGTCATTGGCGGCTCACATGAGCCCGGGTGGGTTTATAGACCGTTGGAGGTATCTGCGATGCGCAATGCAAATCTCTACGATTTTTCCGACACTCGCCGCCTCCGCCTTTGATGTCCCCAGACTACAGTACTGTAGTGTAGAGTAGAATAGATTGCCCTGGGTATCCCCTTGCGTCATTGGTAGTGGGACCATCATGTACGATTACGGCCCGAGTCGGAGTTATTCGCGGTGCAAAGGCCGTCTGGCCAGGTCTCGTAAAAACAACCGTTTAGGCAGTTTTGGCTATAATATAGACTCGGTGTCGACCAGTGCTACATTGTGATCGCAGCGTATTTTGCCTGAACCAGCATTTAGCCACCTCGGGCTTCGCGTGTCGCCGCACAGTGCATACGTAGGTAATCACCCAGTAAATGATCAAAGTGGGGCCCCAGGATTGAAAAATCGTTACAAGTTACAAGATACTGGGTGGAGCGTTCATGGGGGCCAGCCCCCATACCCCCGTGGGCTCGACTCCGTCGAGAGCTGATATATTGGATAATTATCTGGTTCTATATAGCTATTCATCCCATGGGTGGTGCGGATGAAGATGAGGTGTTTTAGATATAATCTGGGTATAATTAGCCTCGCAGCCCGAGATATGTTCGGCATCATTAACGCCTCATCTCGTCTCCAGACTCATTCGACTCACGGACGCCGCATCAGGCTCGATAATCCCGTTATTCGCATCGCACAGCACTCGCAGCCTGCGTATTACTCCGCTACCCTTTCCTCTTGGTGCGGCGGCACCTTGTCGGCGGGTCGAGGGGTCCCCAGAGTAACCCGCACTGAAATAGCGGATTTGGCACGGGTGAAAAAAGGGGGGAAAACGCCAAAAGACGCGATAAACCTCACCTACTGATCAAACCATGCCCAGGTAAGTAGTTAAATCTAATCAAAAAGCCACTAACACCCCGTAGAGAGTTGATTACGATCCAGACCGGACAGTGCGGGAATCAGATCGGCGATCAGTTCTGGCAACAGCTGTGCCTTGAGCACGGGATATCGCTGGACGGCACCCTGGAACCGTATGCGATGGAGAACAGCGGTGGAGGGGACCGTAAAGACGTCTTTTTTTATCAATCGGACGACACGCGGTACATCCCGCGGGCAATTCTCATCGACCTGGAGCCCCGGGTCATTAATAGCATTATGGTCGGATCACACTCCAAAATGTTCAACCCAGAAAACATTTACGTCTCTCCAGACGGCGGTGGTGCGGGTAACAACTGGGGTGCGGGTTTCCATGCGGCGGAGCGGATCCAGGACGAATTGATCGACATGTTGGACCGGGAGGCGGACGGTAGTGACTCTCTTGAAGGGTTCATGCTGCTACATTCCATCGCCGGCGGTACCGGGTCTGGTATTGGTTCGTTTTTGCTGGAACGGCTCAATGATCACTTCCCCAAGAAGCTCATCCAGACCTACTCTGTGTTCCCCGAGAGCCAGCAGACCTCGGATGTAGTCGTACAGCCGTATAACAGCGTGTTGACGCTTAAGCGGTTGGCGTTGCACGCTGACGCGGTTACCGTGCTTGATAACGGCGCGCTGATGCGTATTGCCGCCGATACCCTCAATGTGCAGAGCCCCACGTTCCAGCAGACGAACCAATTGGTGTCCACCGTGCTCTCTGCGAGTACATCCACGCTGCGGTACCCGGGGTACCTCCACAACGATCTGGCGAGTATCATGGCGTCGTTGATTCCGTTCCCCAAGTGCCACTTTTTGATGACCTCATACACCCCGTTTACTAATGACACGGTGGACCAGGCCAAGCTGGTGCGGAAGACGACTGTTTTGGACGTGATGCGGCGGCTGTTACAGCCCAAGAACCGAATGGTGTCGACCGGCCAGTCCAAAAACAGCTGCTACATTTCTATTCTCAACATTATCCAGGGCGACGTGGACCCCACAGATATTCACAAGTCGCTGCTACGAATCCGGGAGCGGAACCTGGCCAGCTTCATCCCCACGGCGCCAACCTCGCTGCAGATATCGCTGTCGCGCCGATCGCCCTATCTACCGGCGGCATCTAACAACCGTATCTCCGGGCTCATGTTGGCCAACCATACCTCTATTACTTCATTGTTCAAGCGGACTGTGGATCAGTACGATCGGCTCAGACACCGAAACGCGTTTATTGAGCCCTACCGTAAACAGCCAATGTTCGAGGACGGCCTCGAGGAGTTTGATGACGCCAGAGCCGTGCTTAAAGACATCATCCATGAGTACCACAGTTTGGAACCCGAGGAGTAACCCCAAAACTACCAACAAATACTACGTGGAATACGCGAACTAACTAATATGGACTCATGACTACAAATGAATACCGAAACCGATTGCGACCGTTTTACGACCGTTATTACCGGTGGTACAAATGTGGGACATGCAGGTGCCGCATTCTGAAATGTACGCGGGAGACTGAAATGTACGCCGACGACGACACACCCCCTGGTGAAAAATGCCATGCGGGTGAAAAATTACCAAGAGGCTGTATGGAGCGCATATATATACATTAGTACTCCAATTCGCTACGCTCGCATCTTTTTGTTATTTTTCGACAACATGTCTGATTTGCCTGGAACTTTTGACGGTAAGAACATAGTGGCATGGCGATCCGGTTTCTAACCAAGCGAACGTTTACAGAACCCGTTACCCTCGGCGTTATCGGCGGAACTGGCCTCTACCATATGAGCTGCCTCACCCCCGTGGCTCGAGTTCACGTAGACACCCCGTGGGGCAAGCCGTCCTCGCCAATTACCATTTCGCGGACCGCGGACGGGTTCCCCGTGGCCTTTTTGTCGCGACACGGTCTCCACCACCAATACACCCCGTCGACGGTGCCGGCGCAGGCCAACATTGCGGCGCTCAAGAAGCTCGGCGTCAAGGCGATCATCGCCTTTTCCGCCGTGGGCTCTCTGCAGGAGCACATCAAGCCGCGGGACTTTGTCGTCCCCAGCCAGGTAATTGACCGAACCAAGGGGATCCGGCCCTCCACCTTCTTTGACACGGGCTTTGTGTGCCACGCTGGGTTTGGCGATCCGTTTGACAATGACCTCGGGGACCTCATTGGCGAGTTTGGCCACGTGCTCAAGGGCGAGAATGGGGAATCCATTGGGCTCCACTCGCGAAAGACTGAGGGCGAGGACGTGACGCTGGTGTGCATGGAGGGCCCGGCCTTTTCCACTCGGGCCGAGTCGCGGCTCTACCGGTCCTGGGGCGCGTCTGTGATTAACATGTCGTGCTTGCCCGAGTCCAAGCTCGCCCGAGAGGCGGAGATCTCGTACCAAATGGTGTGCATGTCTACCGACTACGACGCGTGGCGGGAGGACGAAGAGCCGGTAACGGTGGAGACCGTTGTGGGCAACCTCAAGGCCAACTCTGCCAACGCCGAGGCGCTCACCGAGGCCATTCTCAGCAAGGTCGAGGCCGCGCTCAAGGCCGGCAAGTTCGACAAGCTCCACGGGTCCATGAAGTTTGCTCTTTCCACCAGCCCCCACGGCATCAATGCCGAGCTCAAGCACAAGCTCCAGTTCATCTTCCCCAACCATTGGTAATCTACGGTACTGTAAGTTTAATAAATTAGATGTCCGATTAGTCCCGCGGGTTGTTTCGCCGGCTAGGAGTGTCCGCCATGTATATGTACCGCCCCGTGGGCGTGAACGGAGTACCCGTCGACGCAACGCTCGTGTTGCTCGACCCCGGAGTATCCATGAGATGGGCAAACTTGTTGATCGCCGAGGTGGTCTTCCCGACACTATTGTTCAGACTCGAATTGAGCGTGCTCTTGTGCAACAATGGGCTCACCGACGGGTTCGCCGGCGGAGTATGCGACTTTGCTACCGGTGACGGGCTTCCAAACTCTCGTGTCGCCAGCGGAGACCCCGAATACCTTGTCGGCGAATTGACCAGCTTGGACAATGGGGACCCCGAAATCCCCGCCGACGTCGACTTGGACAACGGGGACGGCCTCGGGGAGATCCTCGTATGCGGCGACGACTTGAGGTACCGCGGAGGAGACGCCGTATCCGCCGAGTTTACAGTCTTGGGGCTCTCGGGGAGCCCCAACAGCTTACGCTGGCTCGCCGTCAACGGCAGGTCCTCAAACGACTCCTGCGGCTTGAGCAATTGGTACACTCCTACCACGACATTGTACGCAAACAGCAAATGGAGCGCGGTGGAAACATACCACCACGCCGCCGCGACCTCGGGAATTTCCGCCATATACGACCCCCGAGCCCACTTTTGCGCAAACCGGTCGCCAAAATAGCACACCGCCAGCATTGCCAGGTTAATCAGCGACTTGCGCAGCACCAGCTCCTTATTCACGGTCCGCTTCATCACGTCCTTCATCGCCGGATGCTCCCACTGGCCCGTCGGCATCTTCGACGGCGTCGACGGCTTGGACGCGTTTGGCGTGTGCTTTGGCTCCCCCACCGGGCTCTTAATCTGCGACTGCGGTGTAGAGGGCACTGCTGGGCGGGGCGAACCTCCCGAGACCCCCGAGGCCCCCGACGACACGGGGGTCGCCGGCGCCATTGCTTGACGCTGCTTCTTGGGCGTCCCCGACAGGTAAAGCGACTTTGAAAACGGCGAGTTTTCAAACGACATTTCAACAGCTTCCACGGTCCAGCCTCGATCTCCTTCCGTCGTGTCGTTGAGAAAATTGTCGTGATGTGTTGCGCGCGCGGTTTGGTCCCAACCCCTTTTGCACAGCCGCATTGTACAGCACGGCTGGTGAACAATGATCGCCAATCACGAACAATGGTCCGTCTTTAGTGGAATTAGTACCATGGATTGCTCACAGACCCCACCAGGGCTGTTAACTGTGTGGTCGGAGTACTGGGGGCCAGCCCCCAGACCCCCGTAGTTGGGGGCAGAGCCCCCAAACCCCTCTTACAAGTCTGTATAATACTCAATGCGGCCCCGGCTACAGTGGACCCTCTACAATTGGAGTACCGGGGGCCAGCCCCCAGACCCCCGTAGTTGGGGGCAGAGCCCCCAAACCCCTCTTACAAAAGTCTGTATTAATCAATGCGGCCCGGCTACCGGGAATAGCTCGTAGACCCTCTACAATTGGAATACCGGCCTCTAATAACTCAAAGTGGTCATACACTTGTCAATCGAAACGGACCGAAAGAGCACGCCGTTGGTCTGGTTGTGCTCAATCAGCCTAGTCAACCCCTCAGGATCCGTGGTCACAGAGTAGAGACGCGACTTGCCGCATACTTTGCCCTGGAAACTCACGTCGTACTCGCTCTCCCCGGGTAAGGTCGACTTGGTAGCGATCCCCGCAGGGACAACCATAATTACTCGGACAGCCTCGTCACCTCTCATCGTGCAACGTGGAAATCATAAACAGTCACAACTCCTCTCAATACCGCCATATAGACTCAAATACAATGCGCAGTAGCTTTACCGCGCTCATCTGCGACCCACGCCTTTTTATACCCAACCGCAAAACCTTCTACCCCGTGCCAACCCCTCCTTTAGGCCCGATGTCGCGCATTGATGGACCCGGTGCTGCATCCCCTGTTTCAGCCCCACGGAGTGCGGCTCCGCATCTCGCACCCGCCCGACATGCGTCACCATTACCCTCTTGGCACCGGAATATGTGCTTCACAAGGTGGAGGACTATAGCGTATCTGTTCACGTGCAGGCCGTGGATCCTCCTGATCATACCCGCCTCTTCGGCGAGTGATAGCCGCTGTATGTAAATCCCCTATAACCGGCTCAGCAATATCTCCGCGCAGCGGAGCCCCAGGGGGTCTGGGGGACTGGTCCCCCAGGTAATTGCGCTGGGGTGTCTTCGAGGGCCAGCCCTCGAGCTCCCGTAGTTGGGGGCAAAGCCCCCAAACCCCCTCTAACCAGTATCTCCGCGCAGCGGAGCCCCAGGGGGTCTGGGGGACTGGTCCCCCAGGTAATTGCTCTGTGTATTCGAGGGCCAGCCCTCGAGCTCCCGTGGCTGGGGGTTGCACCCCCAGACCCCCGAATCACGCCACGGCGTTGGTGAGCCGCACCGCCTGCGGCGCTTCTTGCGGCTCAGCCCCCAACAAAAGACAAGGTGGCCAACAATAGCGTGACCAGTACCG
The DNA here is from genome assembly GCA_030558815.1 of Blastobotrys malaysiensis. Lineage (NCBI taxonomy): Eukaryota > Fungi > Ascomycota > Dipodascomycetes > Dipodascales > Trichomonascaceae > Blastobotrys > Blastobotrys malaysiensis. Next base: position 10,398 of record JAKTQL010002519.1, read on the forward strand.
GGCTGAATCCGGTATAACCCGCGAGCCGAGCCGCGGCGATGAGCCACGATGAGTGAGCGCCTGAGCCGCTGTCGTTTTGGGCCTGAATCATGACCGTTGGGTGAAATAGCGGACCGAGCTATAGGCGACCCCTTGAAAAAAAAAACTGACCGACACCACACACTCAAGATGGAGGCCAACACGAACGTATACGCGGTGGCTGCGGTGACGCTGGGCGCGATCCTACTGGCGGCGTACCAGCTGCTGTTCCGGTCCGGCGGGGACCGCAAGGTGCTTCGAACGGACGAGTTCCAGGAGTTCCCGCTCATCCAGAAGACGGTATTGTCGCATAACACGGCCGTCTACCGGTTCGGTCTGCCACGGCCGACCGACTGCCTGGGGCTGCCTATTGGCCAGCACATTTCGGTGTGCGCCAACATCGACGGCAAGGAGATCGTGCGGTCCTACACGCCGACCTCGAGCGACGACGACAAGGGGTACTTTGATCTGCTGGTCAAGACGTACCCCACCGGCAACGTGTCGCGGGTTATTGGCAACCTCAACATTGGCGACTCGATCCGGGTCAAGGGCCCCAAGGGCCAGTTCCGGTACTCGCCCAACATGTGCCGCGAGATCAACATGGTCGCGGGCGGGACCGGTATCACCCCCATGTACCAGATCCTCACCGCGGTGACCAAGAACCCGGAGGACCGGACCAGGATCAACCTCATCTTCGCCAACGTGAACCCGGAGGACATTCTGTTCAAGAAGGAGCTCGACGACTGCTGCGCCAAGTACAAGAACGTCAAGGTCTACTACGTGCTCAACAACCCCCCGGAGGGGTGGACCCACGGGTGCGGCTTCGTCACCGCCGAGATCCTCAAGGAGCAGTGCTGCCCGGCCGCCGACGACATCAAGCTCCTGCTCTGCGGGCCGCCGCCCATGGTCAGCGCCGTCAAGAAGGCCGCCGTCTCCCTCGGCTTCGCCAAGGCTAAGCCCGTCTCCAAGCTCGAGGACCAGGTCTTTGCATTCTAGATATATCCCTGTACTATTTACGTCCACAATCCACTCTAACTTGAAGGGGGGCCTGGGGGTGCAACCCCCAGCCACGGGAGCTCGAGGGCTGGCCCTCGAAAACACCCCACAGCAATTACCTGTAACCCCCAGCTACGGGAGCTCGAGGGCTGGCCCTCGAATACACAGAGCAATTACCTGGGGGACCAGTCCCCCAGACCCCCTGGGGCTCCGCTGCGCGGAGATATTGCAGAGTCGGGTAAAGGGGGTCTGGGGGCTTTGCCCCCAGCTACGGGAGCTCGAGGGCTGGCCCTCGAAAACACTACGGGGGCAATTACAGGGGAGGTCGAGGGGTGGAGGGTCTAAAGTAGGGGATGGTTAGTAACTATGGGATGACGCCAGCGGGGGCCGGGGTGAGGAGGCGCTGGTGAAGGACGTTGAGGGCCTTGAGGGCGTCGGAGGCGTCGATGACACAGGAGATGTTGATTTCGGAGGCGCCCTGGCTGATCATTTCAATGTTGACGTTGGCGTCGGCGAGGGTGGTGAACATGTGGCCGGCGATACCGACGAGGTGCTTCATCTGCTTGCCGACGAGGGACACGATGCAAAGTTTGCGGGTAATGTCGACGGAGCCGTACTGGCGCAGGTCGGCGAGGGCGTTTTTGAGCGTGTGGTCGGCGATGCTGGACTGGATGGCCATGGAGACGTGCACCTCGGAGGTGGAGATGAGGTCGACGACCATCTGCCAGCGGTCGAGCACGCCAAAGACGCCGGCGAAGAAGCCGTGGGACAGGTTCTTCTTGTTGGAATGCACGTTGAGGACGATAATGTCCTGCTTGGTGGTGACGGCGGTGGGCAGCTTGGGCCGGTTGAACAGGGAGGGCGAGGTCATCACCTCGGGCGGGTGCAGCGGCGTCACGTCGCCGGGGCGCGAGTTGTCGTCGGGGAAGATGACGGTGCCCTCGCCGGTCGGGTTCATCACGTTCTTGATGCGGATGGGGATTCGCGCCCGGATGACCTGCTCCATGGTGAACGGGTGGATCACCTCGGACCCGTAGTAGGTCAATTCGGACGCCTCCTCGGGGGTGATCTGGTCAATGAGCCGCGCCGTGGGCACCTTGCGCGGGTCCGCGGTGAAGATACCGTCCACTTCCTTCCAGATCTGGAGCTCGTCCGCCTGCAGGCCCACCGCGACCAGTGCGGCGCACAGGTCCGTGTAACCACGACCAATGGAACTGAGTAGGCCGCCGGGGACGGCGCCAAAGAACCCGGTCACCACTGGAATGGTGTCCCCGGCCTTGATCACTTCGGCGGTGATCGCCTGGGTCAGGTCCGTGTAAAAGCTCTTGTCGAGCCCATTGGGGCCAATCTCATAGCTGGACGAAATGATGTGGGACAGGTCAATGTACGAAGCCGCCATGCCCCGGTCCGTCATGAGCGCCGCCATGAACATACACGACAGCCTTTCACCCGTCGACATGATATTGTCCATTGTCTTGGCGGAAACCTCGTCAATGATCTGGGCCGCAGAGAGGAGCTTGGCCACGTCGTCGCATTCTTGATTAATGCGCGAGTTGAGCTCGTAAATGATCTCCGCGCTGTTCAAGTGGGTCCGCGCCGCTCGAACGTGGTCGTTACGAATCGCCTCAATCACCTGGGAAAAGTCCCCATTATCGAGCGCAATCTCAGCCGCTTTCAGCAGCCGTGTCGTCGTGCCTTCTTCCTTGGTGTCAGTGCTTCGAGCCGAACACACGACCACTGGCCGATAATTCTGCGCGTACAGCTTGACAATATCCTCGGCAATCTGCTCGGGGAACTTGCCCACCGAGGTTCCACCAAACTTTTGCACCACCCACGGTCTGCTCATTTTTTCTATCTGGTCTACAAATTATGCGTCTGCTCCGTATTTAAATGTTGCCGATATGACTTTTAGTCATTCACCCTGTACATAGGTCCACCACCTATTGGTACTAATTGGTGCGGCATGTCTTATCATGCTGCAGCCGTGGCCGCGTACCTGTGGGCACGTAACGGCGAATGAGTCACCGATATCGGCGTGCTATGCGTAGTTTTGAGCACATCATGACGCGTGCCGCCGATCGCCGCACGCTTATTGGACAATCTTGAAAGCCGCATTTTGTGCGGCTCATTTTATTTATTCACGGTATGCACCCCCTCGTGCACGCTTATTTGTAGTGCCTGACAGTGCGTCAACTGCACCATTGTACGTTGTATTGTGCAGGTCTAGGTACTCGGTAATAGTGGCTATGGGGGTGGGGCTCCGCTCCGCGGAGGGACCAATTGAACGGGGGTCTGGGGGCAGAGCCCCCGCTACGGGAGCTCGAGGGCTGGCCCTCGAAAATGCTATAGATCAGTTACCAAAATACTACAGGTCAATTACCTGGGGGACCAGTCCCCCAGACCCCCTGGGGCTCCGCTTCGCGGAGGGACCAATTGAACGGGTGGCTATGGACCAAGGTTTGCGTTATGCTTTCATGTCCTTGAAACTCGGAAACCTTGGCGGGGGTCAATTGGCCCGTTGCCAACCTGTCAGCTGTGCATCTCGTTTCCTGCATTGTATCGTAGCGCTCGGCAAGATCTATCCTATTCTGTGGTGTCCTCCGTATGAGGGCACTGCCCCTGGGCGTAGCTCACGTGACCATATTGAGCTGCGGACGGACATTGGCACGTTGGCCAGACAACCCCCGCCTTAGAGAGCATCTCCGGTGGAATTACGCGGATCAATGAGGGAAATGCCCAGACAAATTCCACCGCAGACCTGTCTTTAACCACAAGGACGTGACGGTTATATATAGACCACCCGTGATTACCGGAGGCTGTGGGACCTGGACTTTGGACCTGGTAAGGTTTTGGACAAGTTTTAGCATTGCCTCAAGATTGTACCCCCCAGTTTAATCGCATTTTTAAACTGGCCGTCTCGTCCTTGATTTGTTACTAAGCATCTGAAACGGATATCCCTGGCTATATTTATGAGGTTTGCCCAATTTTTTGATATCTTTTGATTTTTGCGAATTTTGTGGATTTTTGTGAATTTTTTTTGCATTTTTGCCGTATATAGAGAACAGAGATGGAAATGCGATTGCTCCATCTCTTGTTTCTGGCCCTTTTTGCATTTATAGCAAGCGCTTTCTCGGTCGGAAGAGTCGCTCCCCTCAGCTATATATCCCCGGTCGAAAAAGTGTCCATTGATACCGCGGATCATTATCTACCCGAAGATGCCGGAGCCAAAATCTCCATCACTGCTAAAATCCCCTCATCGAGGTGGTACCACAATGTCGACAGACGGTGGTACGCAGTAGCAGACCCCAATAACGCGGGGCTGCTGAGCCGGTTTCAGCTGCCTCGCAATTACGGCCTCCCCCGGTACCACGACCTGTCGGAGGTCTCTTTGCCCTCTGAGCAGCTGTTTGGGTTCCTGACGAGAAATGCGTCCCAATTGGAGACCCCTACCGGGTCCCAGGAGTACAAGTTTGTGCTCGAACGCACTGAGATCAATGAAAACGTGCCCGTATACACCTCCAATGAACATGGAGAGATGGTGCCACACCCCGATTTCGCCAATGAGGCCCCACAAAGTATTGTGTTCAAGGGCCAGGCATACCGAAAAGCCGTAGAAGCCAGAATCTCGGATGGAATGCCAAAAACTTATTGGCGGCCCGTGGGGTGGGCCCGGGCTACTGTACACCAAGACGGACCCTCTCCGCGGCTCAATGCAGTGTGGAAAGTAGACGACGAGTCTGGGCTGGGGGTCCCCGCGGCGATTTACCACCTGGAGACGACTGCGGCGCTGAAAAAGGACCTCCGAGAGGATGAACTACCGCTGATTGAGGGCATTGAGACCCCATACTCGGTGTGGCGAGACCTGGACATGCGTACAGACCAAAAGAATAATGTCGAATACTTTGACACTGACTATAGCTTCTTCACCAAGCGCCTAGAACGCCGAAAGAACCCCGGCGAAGAGGACCCGGGTGCTATGGGCCTCGGGCTGCTCGATGAGTACTACAAAACTATGGCATTTGACCCGTGGTCGGGCGAGGTCGTCAAGCGGGCCGGCAGCGATAATGATACCGGTGACAGCGGCTTTTCGTCGGGCGTCAAGCTCCAGGACACCATTGGCAACACTCAAGGCTGCCCCAACCAGCGAGAGATTGCGCTGGTGGGGGTGGCGGCGGATTGTAATTTTGTGAGCGAATTCAACTCGAGCAGCGAAGCTCGAGAACACATTATCACCATGGTCAACTCCGCCTCGGAGTCGTACGAAACGGCGTTCAACCTGAGTTTGGGGCTCAAGTCCATTTACATGGTCAATTCCTCCGACTGCCCTAGCGGCCCCTCCGATTCTGACCTTCACTGGAACTATGGGTGCGACGGATCTTCCAACGTGATGAGCGACCGACTGTCATACTTTTCAAAGTGGCGTGGCTCTGAAGGGCGCTCCAGCGATGGACTCGCCACCTGGTCCCTCATGACGAGTTGTAAGCAGGGTTCAGTGGTTGGTCTGTCGTGGCTCGGAATGGTGTGTAGTGCAAGCTCGACGCGGACGGGTAATACGACCTATGTGGCTGGAGCCAACGTTATCTCCAAAACGTCCCTAGACTGGCGAGTGTTTGCCCACGAGATTGGCCACTCGTTTGGTGCCGTCCACGACTGTACCGAAGATACATGTGCCAAGGAGATGAATAAGGACTCGCAATGCTGTCCGTACACCAAAAACTCGTGTAATGCCGGCGGCAAGTACATTATGAATCCGTCTACGGCGGACTCACAGGACGGGTTTAGCGAGTGCTCGGTGGGCAATGTGTGTTCGGCCATGGACCGAAACTCGGTAAACTCGACGTGCCTCACTTCGAACACTGGCGTCAAGCTGCTGACCAAGAATGAGTGCGGCAATGGCATTGTCGAGGAAGGAGAGGACTGCGACTGCGGCGGGGAGCAAGGGTGTAAGGGCAATGAGTGCTGCGACCCCAAGACGTGCAAGTACACGTCTGGCTCTGAGTGCGACGACTCTAATGAAGTGTGTTGCAGGAGCTGCAAGTTTGCATCCTCTGACACGGTGTGTCGGGCGAGCCAGGGCTCGTGCGACCCGGCCGAGTATTGCACGGGCAATTCCTCGTCGTGTCCATCCAACAAGCTCGAGAAGAATGGCAAGTCGTGCAAGGACCCTAACAACCCGGACCATGACGACCTGGTGTGCATTTCAGGGCAATGTACGTCAAGGGATATGCAGTGCATCACCTTGTTGGCCAACACGACGCTCATGGTCGATGATAAGGAGCTCAACATTACCGGTGCCTGCAGCGACGACAACTCTTGCCAGCTCTCATGTGTCGACAAGAACTTCAAGAACTATTGCTTCACGGCGACTCAGAACTTTTTGGATGGCACTCCCTGCCAGGGCAAGGGCCATTGCGAGCGAGGAGTCTGTGTCAACGGACGCAACACCAATCCGTTTAGCGACGATGGAGACGGCTTCTTCAGCCCCAACTGGCTTGATAGACACAAGAATGTCGTCATTGGCGTTGTCGTGGGCATTGGTGGGCTCATTGTAGTGTTGGTGCTGATGGGCTTTGTACGGCGGATGCGAATGCGAAGCCGTGTCCTGGCGGCCCATAAAGCGTCCCGCCAGCAGCTGGCAGTGCCTCCGCCATCAATGCCTCCACCAGTGGCGCCCCGGGGCGGTTTGGCGGCGCAACCATTTGATTCGCGGAGCACATATGCAATGTACCCACCACCTCCGCCAGTGCCTCCACCAGCTTACTACTCGAATAACTACGAGATGGACGATCTACGGCGGAACCACAACTGACCCCAGTAATTTATGAGAATCTATAGTCTACCCCCTGTGAATAGTCAATGTTTAACGAACTTACCCATAGCGCCGTGTTTTATCTTTTGCCTCAATTGGTCTACATTGGTTGGATGAGCAGGCGGTTGGCGTGAGCCTAGATACAATCTAATCCCCTACGTTATGCGGCAGTGCCGAGACGATATAATGAAGTACGGTTTAAATTTATTACCCTAAACGGCGATAGCGCCGCATGATCTGCGGCGAAATTAGGCTATCCCGCATTTGTCCTGCATTAAGCAGATCTCAGAATACCGAGTTATAGATCTAGGCTACGATAGGCTACTAGGGTATGTGGATCGACCCCATATGATCGGATCGGCTATCCCAGAGTGGAGCATCGAAGACGGGATAAAATCGAAGAAAGGGTGAGAGCGCGATGGGGGGGACACCTCCTGTGTCCACCGCAATTCCAGATTGGCAGCGTCGCAATGCAAGAAACACATGAGGAGTACATCAGTCATATTGGAAACGGTCCATCAACCCGCATATTGCGCACATTCCAATAAGGTAAGAGACCGGGCGACAGGTGTGGGTCGGAGGTGCCCTGAGCTTTTAGTCCTCGATCGCCGCATGGAGGCACCAGAGTGACCCAGAGTGGTCCACCGGGAGCCATAAAAAAAACTCAGACCTCAGGGCCCTCAAATGTCGCGCAACTCCCCCTTGGAGCTGCGGTAAGAGTCTAGGCGTTTCGAACCCTGAGGAAAGGGGCCCTCCAGCGCCGCAGTGTGGGTGGATGTGCCAATTTTCACCCCCCTTTTTTCAACCCAAAAAGTAAGAATGCAGGACGCAGGCTGTACAGTGTAGGAAAGTGCCATCACAGGAGACGCAAAGGTACAGCTGGCACCGGCAGCAACGTGATATTATTTCACGCGCCTGCGATTCTGTGCTGTAGGATGTGTACAGTGGGGGGTAGGCACAATGCCCTGCCTTTACGTATATATAAGAGAAAAAGACCGGTCGATGCGTAGTGTACTCAAAATTTAAAGGCTCTGTGCTGGTTGGTTTGTCTCTGGTTTGATACATTCCACAGCAAGCGGATGGACAGAGTCCCCCCCTTGAAGCGACAGAGTAGTACCATTGCGGCAGAGTCTGAAAATAGGATTCGTTACGAGCCAGTATTTATAGTTTGACAGATCCATTGACTGGGGGTTCCTTCGTTCACTATACTATTTGAAATATTTAAAAAATGGCCTTTCTGCTGAGAAGACACTCAAAGTCCAACTCGGTCGCCTCCACCTCCTCCGAGGCGGGTGAAAAGCCTGCCGAAGAGGCAGGCCGCAGCGCAATTAACCAATCGCCCCGATGGAGGCGGCTCAAGCGGCCATTGAGTATCATGGAGCCGCGGCGACAGAGCATTGCCGGGGTTGAGCAGCTCAAGAGTGCCATTGGCAGCCCTATTCTCAGCGACCCCGTAGCCGAGGAAGGCACGTTTGAAGAGGACCACCAGGAGGAGTTGCCGACCCTTCCGGTAATCCCGCGTCGTACAACGTCGCGGACCTTCTTCAAGCTCAAGAGTATTATGATCAACCGGTCGCACTCCGATTTGAGTTCGCTGATTAAGGGGTACGGTTGTGCCTCTTCAGGGCAAAACTCGCCCGCCATTTCCACTCCGACCGAGACTAATTTCCATCAAGATACGGATTTGGACATTGGGGCTCCCTATGAGACCGAGTCGGAAGAGGAGGATGAGGATGAGATGCGGTTCTTGGAGGGCATTGACCGGTCAATTGGGCAGTGGATCTCAGTCTCGGATGAGATGCGGCGGTACAGCATTTGTGAGGCCGCGACCATTGCCAGTGTGCCCAGCTCGCCGCGGATCCCAGATCCCCAGGAGGATGAGAGCGAAGAGGAGATGAGCGACTCGGACGAAGGAGAGTTTACCGTTACCCAATGCGTCAGAACTGTGTCCACGTCCAGCACTGCCACTCCGGGGCATGTGTATGGGCACAAGCACGAAAAGTCAAACTCGCTCACCCTCTCCTCCTCTTCTTCTGTCTCTTTCATGTCCGCGGCGACCCCAATTACCCCGGTAATGTCTTCTTTCCGTGACGACGTTTATAACAATTACCACTATGGGGTAGTCTACGTCGGGGGCATTGACGAGATGATGGAGGACCCTAGGAAGCAATGCCAGCAGGGGTTCTTCGACGAGGATGAGGACGAGGTTATACGGCTTTCGGATCACCGGGTCCGGACTGTACTGTGATGAATGACGACTTATGACACCAATAGCGAGCGGTTAAGAGGTCCGGCTATTATTATTTATTATCTACGAAACAAAATTGAATGTATTATAACCGTATTATCCGTTACGCGGAGGGGGTTTTGTTACACTGTTGGGAGCTGTAACTATTGGTTACGGGAGCGGGTAACCACTATTGGTTACGGGGGTATCTCTACCCTTGGTTACAGCGGATCTAGCGGATTAACTACAGCAACTAGAGGGCTGGCCCTCCAAGAAGCTATACAATCATGCAATAGTGTCCATTAGTTCTATCAGGCTGCCAGAGCCTCTGGGTCGTTACATCATGAATCAAGGACCATCGGGGTCATGGGCGCGTCCTCAGACGGGGTAGCGACAGGCTCAAGCTGCGGCGAAGTGCACCCGGTCGACGAAGGAAGGCTCAGCGTTAGCGGCTGACTCGGAGGGCTCGTAGACAGGTTGAGCCGCGTTGGAGAGGACCCCAGCGAAACGGGTCCGAGCTCCGGCGAGTCCGGTGGGTTCTGTGGAGAGATGGTCGTGTTCTTCTGGCCCGCAGCGCTCCTGTAGTGGCTGAACCGCTGGTGGTGGCTGCTGGTCCGGTCCGTCGTCGACAGGTTGAAGTAGGACGAGTTTGGCGGAGACCGCGCAAAGTGCAGGCCGTCCAGGGAGCCCGAGAGCCGCTCCATACGTTCACCACCCTCGCTCCGATCACAGCTGTCCTCTTTGGCGTTGTTCGTGTCCTCCATCGTGCACCATAGTCCTCTACGGTTCGAAGACTTTTCGCGGGTTTGGGAGGTTTTGCCGGATGCAGTTGAGACCGCATGGTAGTCAGTAGGCTTGCAAAGCCCGGCCTCTGAGGCAGATGGGCGACATGCCGCCTGATTGCTATTGCGTACGTGCCGTAAATAGACAATACATGCTGTATCAGGCCGGGGTTTGATACCGCTTGTGCACCTAGCCCCTAGTGCCCTTGGTACAGGACCTTCGTACCGGTGTTAGTTCCGGACCTTTAGTACCGGACCCTTAGTACCAGACCCTTAGTACCGGACCCTTAGTACCGGACCCTTAGTACCGGACCCTTAGTACCGTAGACCCCTTTAGTACCGAACCAGTAATAGCGTAGACTCCTTTAGTACCGAACCTTTATAGCGCGGACCCCTTTAGTACCGTATGCCGAATCCGTATGAGCAGTTGCTGGCCCAGGGCTATGGCTCTCCGGCGGCCCAGGAAGCGCACAGAACCGAGTTCCAGGCCAAGAGCACCCTGGCCAAGGGGGCTGTCCCGGATGAAACTCTTCGAGCATCACTGACGGACCCCGGGGCCGATACACGGTACGGAGTAGTGATTATCGCCCGGCCGCCCCAGCATATCCAGTCTTTGGTGGAGGAGGTCCAGCAGCGGCTCCCGGCCTCGCTGTACTGCATTCCGCTGGCCTGGCTGCATATTACCCTATTGGAAGTCGCCCACTCTAGGCAGATACACGAGATTGAGCCCATTTTAGGCTCTCTCAAACCCTGCATTGGCCAATTGCTGCACCCGGATAGCTCGGCGGTGCTGCACGCGCCCAAACTGGTGTATGATTCCAAGGCTGTCGCGCTCACCTTCTTGTCCAGCCCCGAGACTTCGCATCTACAGCTCCGCGCCGAGCTTTATGATCGCATCCCGACAACAGCCCAGCTGAGATACGCTAACCCTAATATTCACATCACCGTGGCGCGGTTCATCGACCAGGTTGAGGATATTCCAGGGCTGCTGAGCACATTGGAGGATATCAACCAGTCTTTGCAGCACTCAACGGAGACTTGGGAGGTGAAGTCGCTCCAGTGTATCCATGGCCTGACCTGGTACGGCAATGGCACGGTTTTCAGCACATAGCTCGATTCTCCGCGCAGCGGAGCCCCAGGGGGTCTGGGGGACTGGTCCCCCAGCCAATTGCCCGTAGCGGAGTCCCCTTATGATCATGTATAGCGTAATATATTCGTACAGTTACAATGAAATCTGCTTGGTCACCTCGAGCATTCCACGCGAGTACTTGGCGTAGGTGGCCCACTCGGGACTAAAGTGGAGCAGCTCCTTAATTGCCGGCATCCGCGGCTTATCAGTACCGGGGACGGCCACTTCGTACTCGTTCCAGTAGCACGTCACCTGCACTCGCAGGTCGTCCTCTGCGTGGTCGTGGGCATCGAACCAGGTCGGCAGCCACTCGAATCCAACCACGTAGCTCTCGTTCCAGTCAAACTTGTACAATGTCAGGTCGTCAATGCCCTTGGAGTCCGAGTACGAGTCCATCTCGTCCCCAGGGAGCCAATCCTGCGTGCTAAGGCTGCTGTTGTGAGAGTGGTACACCTTGACCACCCGCACCGGGGACTTTTCGCTGGGGTCATCCTTGTGGAACCGCAAGGAGCAGATCCGGTTGTCGGGAGCAGCCACCTTGAGCTTAGCTTGGTTGAGCCCACGCTTATCGGTCGTCTGCTGGACAATGTCGATCTTTAACAGTTCGTTGTAATCAGCCTTGGGTACGACCCATGGCCGCTCTGCCTTGTAAGCGCACTCGACACGCCCTCCCGAATAGTCATGGCACGTAATGTTGTTTTCACGCGCAGATGGCACCTCGGCCAGGGCTTTGCGCAGGTACCGCTCGTGGCCCACCACATTCATCATTGGAGTGATCCCCGCGGGGTTGGTGTCGTCGAGGTTGATCCGCTGGATAGCGGAGAACTTTACTGGGTTGTCGTAGGTGAACGGGAACGCTAGGGAGGACTTGATACCGCCCACTACAAGGTAGCACAAGAGCCCCACAGCGAGAAGAATATGCATTCGGTGCACAAACGGCACAATGAGCGCCCCCAGCAAGATGGCCAGACCCGATACACAGTACACTAAAAACGGCAGGTTGTCAAACCCGTCCACCAGCGCCTGGTGGGACCCGTCAAGCACCGCAGATCCTAGTGAGAACAGAACCAGCACACCAATTGGCACCACGAGCAAGAACTGGATGCTCCAGTCGTAGTGGGGGCCCTTGTGGACCTCAGTGTTCCGCGCCGGGATGAGCTGTGCAGTCTCGCTCTCATTATCTTCGCCCTGTTGCGAGCCCTCATCGGGGTTGTGCACTACGAGTTCTTGAGGAGGTGGTCGTACAATGATACCAGTGAGGCCCACCACCACCGCGGCAAAGGTGCAATAATAAAGGATGGTGATGACGAATAGCCCCGTCATGGCGTACTTGACGGCGAGAATGGTGGATCCCAGCAGCAAAACCCACTGGCCAATTAGCAGCTCGCTCAACATGACCAGTTTCTGGTCATGGACCGGCTTGTAGTACCACATGAGCCCCAGGACGGTGTAATTGACCAGGACAAACAGCGCCAGCAGAGTGAACATGGGGGTATAGGTCTGCGAAATGAACACTAGCGAGTTGTCCCACGCAATCTGCCATCCGGCCAGAACGGTTACCAGAGTGCTCACGCCCAAAGACACAATGCCCCGGCCCCAGCCCTTCTTGCCATTGAAGGTACTGCCGCCCTTTCGCACCGCAATGGCAAAGTAGAGCGCCAAGATCAAAATGCCAAACAACCCAGTCAGGTTCCACGAAATAATATGGGCCAGTGGAACACACAGGAAGTACATGTTGAACAGATCAAAGTAAACCGCCGGCTCTCCCGCGTCGCCAATCTCCTCAGTGTTGGCCATGGAGACACAAGACGCAACGGTACTGCTGAACATTTGCGAAATGGCCTCAACGCTCGATGCATGGATATTATCCCGTCGCGTATGATACAGCGACCGCGATTTGTAAAACGCAATGTCAAGCCCCCGGTACCCAATCTTCTTGTACACCGTGTAGTCCGTGTCGCTGCGGATAGCGCCGCTGTCGAACCCTTGCTGGAAAAGCGAGCTACCGTGTGGGTTTGGAGAGGCCGAATAATGGCTCGCGACCCCGTAATCAGTGGCTCTGAACAGAATAGGCCGCCCATTGGCTCCAGCGCCCTCCAGGTTGATAAAGAACCCAACCTCGTCCTTCCACGGGTGAACCGCAAACGCCTCGGCCCCAAGCAGTCCCATCTCCTCATTATTGTTAAAATTGAAGATTACCGGCCGCTCGAGCGTCGTATTGGACTCGAGTAGGTACCGGAGGGTCGCCAAACCGCTCACGACGCCCGTTCCGGCGTCAATGGCGCCGTACCCAGTCGCCACCGAGTCGAAATGAGCCGACACCAGTACTGCGTCTAGCGAATTGTTCCTCCCCGGGATCTTGACCAGGATATTGTTCCCTTCATAGTAATTGATGTTGTTCCGCGACGTGGAAGCAGAGTACTGCGAGTACATGGTACGCCCATAGTCCCGCTCCACCACCACACTCGGGTGTGCCACAACTGCGTCGTTGACTTGCGCTAACAGGTACTCATAAACCCGGTCGTTGGCGTGTGAGTTGAACGGGTGGAAGGTCCGCGTAATCTCCTGAAGGTCGTGCCAGGCATCGACCGAGTACTTGGGCGGGTACTGCGTCGCGAGCGACGGGGTCCTGGCATCCTGGATAGACGCCACGGCCCACATGAGCACTCCGTACACGAAGACGGTAAGCACCGTGAACGGCATGCGGTTGAACGAGAAGGTCGACCGCAGAAAGTCCCCTCCTGACGGCTTTGCCGCCTCCACCTCCTCGCGGGACCCAGCCTCGATGGCATTATAGTTGTACAATTGAGACATGACAGTACACCCCGTCTACGAGCTATGTGCACTGCTTTTACGCGGGTTACGGGGATATATTAGTACGCTATCGGTGGTATGTACGGTCGTCAACCTCTTGTGGGAGTATACGGCTCTCGTATGCACCCCTGCCCTCTTGCTACATAATGCGAAACAGCTATCGCCTTTACTCCTCGTGATTCACCTCCGTATCAACGGTAGTACAGAGCAATGCCAATCACCAGGTTCCTATCCCGCCGTGTGGATCAGAGGGGGAGCCGCACGTCGGAACTCCGTTAGTGCGGCGTGCGGCTCACGCCGATAGCTCGCCATAGTGTCCTGGGGGACCAGTCCCCCAGACCCCCTGTGGCAGGGACTCCGCCCCTAGAACCCCGTAGCAATTGAACGGAGGTTTGGGGGTGGAACCCCCAACTGCGGGAGCTCGAGGGCTGGCCCTCGAATACACTACACCTCAAGTAACCTGGGGAGTCCCCCAGACCCCTGTGGACATGGGCTCCGTCCCTAGAACCCCATTGAACGGGAGCTCAGATTCTCAATGAGGTCCTTCAGCTAGCTTCGCAGAGAGTTTGCCGAATTAACGTTAATTCACATTCGCTTGCATAGGCGCCCCTAACGGGGGTCTGGGGGCAGAGCCCCCAGCCACGGGAGCTCGAGGGCTGGCCCTCGAAGACACTTGGGGGTCAATTGACCTGGGGGACCAGTCCCCCAGACCCCCTGGGGCTCCGCTACGCGGAGAGCTCGTTCGCCAGATCAAATGGTGCGGCTTAGCAATCGACCGGCGGAGCTCCGACATGCGATAAGTGAAATTTATCGGATACGAAATTTTCAATTGATTTCTAATAAGCGGCCAACGATAGGGAAAATGTCGGAAAAAGAGCTGAGTGCGGATATTCCAGAGGAGGAGTTCATCCAGGAGGACCAGATTGACCAGGTGGTGCCGGACGACGACACCACAGGGGAGCTGATCTCCGATGACGAGGAGGACGCCGATATGGCGGGCCAGGACGAGGACGTTTTGGAGGTTGATATGAGCAACAACTCGTCCTCGTACTTTGATATGCATACCGACTCGGTTTTCCTGGTGGCGAGTCACCCGACGCTGCCAATGGTGGTGTCTGGAGGTGCGGACGACACGGGGTACCTGTGGACGACGCACAAGTTCCCGTCGACGCTGGTTGCTAAGCTTTCCGGGCACACTGAGAGCGTTGTAGCGGGCGGTTTTACCCCCAGTGGCGATTTCGTAGTCACGGGTGACATGAGCGGCCAGATCAGGGTGTGGAAGTCGACCAAAAAGGGCGAAGTGTGGCAGTTCCACGATAGTGTCAAGGAGGTGGACGAGATTGTGTGGATCCGGTTCCATCCTACTCAGAACATCTTTGCTGCGGGAGCCTCCGACGGTACTGTGTGGTGCTATGCGTTGGAGCCGAATCTGAGCAACATTTCCGTGCTCAATTCGCATGCTGGCGTCAATTCGGACGGTGCGTTTGTAGATACCGAGAACATGGACGTTTTGACCTTGGTGACCATCTCCGAGGACAGTACTATTGTCAGCTGGAACGTTTACATGGGCAAGGCCAACTACACTTTGGGCCGAAGGGAGCTCAAGGGCGAGCACCCGTGGATCAGTCTTGCGCCGTCTCCTTCGGAGCGGACCTTTGCTGCGGGTTCCCAGGACGGTACGGTGGTTATTGTCAATACTGAGACGGGGGCTCTGCTCAACAGGCTGGACACCGCGCGACCGGGCGTTGACGAGTTTGGGCGAAGTGTTGAGGCTATTGCATGGTCCATGACTGCGAAGATTCTCGCCGTGGGCAACGTGGAGGGCGATATCCAGTTCTACGACATGAACACATGGAGGGTCCGACGGACTATTAGCATTGGGGATGCCATCACCAAGATGGTCTTTGTGGAGAAGAGCCCGATCCTCATTGTTAGTGGCCATGACGGGTCCATTGCAAAGTACGATTCGCGGTCGGGTGAGCGAATCTGGCTCGGCCAGGGTCATAACGCCGGTGTCATGGGCTTTGCTCTGCAGGAGAAGGGCCAGCGGGTTATCACTGCGGGTGATGAGGGTGTGTGTTTGGTGTTCAACGATGATAACAACCAATTGGTGAGGTAATTTATAGGGATAATCTCTTAATAATGTGGGCAACTTGGCCATGGTTTACGATAGACGTGTACTTTCGATGAAATGTGAATTAACCAATTTTTTATAAGCTCACTTTGTAGAATTTGGATACAATTCTGGTTATTACTATTAAGTGACATTGTTCAACTGAAGGCGTATGAGATTTATCTTAGCGGTCTAAGACGGGTGGAGCTGTTGATGTCGCCAATGGAAGGTTCAAGGATATCTGGTACTGTTGTAATAACTGTAGAGGCAGCCAGGCTGAAGTGCGAGAAGCAACGATTCGTCTAAAGTGTCTTAAGATGGTGTGGGGCTTTCCATTACGATCCTGAACTTGAGAATGTGAATATCAACCCATAGGACTGAAAGCGATGCCAAGGAGATCGGATGTTCCATTGATCTTTAACGAATGGTTTGAACATAGTGAGGATAAGTGGGGAATGTTATGTTTCTAAAGCCAACATATGTGCTACTGTACACCAATTCCATTGGCATTATAAAGTTATTGTATTTTCTAATTCCGCACTCCGTGGATATGCACTACAACGATGATTAGGACTGTGAGTGTCTGGTATATCGGTGCAGTACCAAATCTCGCCAATAAATAACATCATTAATGCATCATGAGCTTGTGTTGAATATATATACCCTAGGTATTTACAAGCCCTTTTTGGCAAGTACCTTCTCGACAATGCCTTCCAGCGCACTTGTCGTCTGCTTCTCCAACATGTGTGCAATCTGCTTCTCAACAAGCTTTCCCATGAGATCAACCTCAATGTTAACATAGTCCCCGACTTGCTTGAGTGGGATAACAACTCGCTCCTGGGTATGCGCAATAAGCATGACCGAAAAAGTGCCCTTAACATCGTCCACGGCGGTAATGGTCAGCGATGTGCCGTCCAGCGCAATGAACCCCTTCTCGACAATATACTTCATCATCTCCTTATTCTCCGGCTCAAACGTAAAAGTAATCGCATTGCCGTCCGGCTTCTTCTCAACAATCTTGGCCACAGTATCTACATGGCCCTGCACGAAATGACCGCCGAATCGAGTGTGACCCGCAACAGCCCGCTCCAGATTGACCGCCTGGTCCGTCTTGAGGTCCCCGAGATTCGTCCGCCGCAGCGTCTCCGGCGCAATCCCCACCTTGAACGTCGAGTCACTAAACTCGGTCACCGTCAGGCACACGCCATTAACAGCAATGCTATCCCCCAGGTGAACGTCTCCGAGAATCTCGGCCGCCTCAGAAATGGTCAGCGAGACCCCGTTACCCCCGGACTCAGTCGCGTCCACCTCCTTGTACTCGGCGACTTTGCCTACAATCTCAACAATCCCTGTAAACATGGGTCCTTGGTATCCTGGTTAACTGGTCGAGCCCTTTACAATTATTAATCCAATTTCCAGCCGAGCCAATTAGTACCGGAGAGCCGCTCCCAGTGCAGATGCCGAGACCTATAGAGACATTTTTCACCAGCCGAGGGAGGAGGGACCGTACAACCACAAATGACTGAATTCGCGCCAATGAAAAACGATTTGATCCTTCGAGCCGCCAGGGGTACGTTGTGGAGGAGCGTGGTGATGAGTGTGAGCTAAC
This sequence comes from Blastobotrys malaysiensis, assembly GCA_030558815.1. Classification (NCBI taxonomy): domain Eukaryota; kingdom Fungi; phylum Ascomycota; class Dipodascomycetes; order Dipodascales; family Trichomonascaceae; genus Blastobotrys; species Blastobotrys malaysiensis. Next base: position 27,895 of record JAKTQL010002519.1, read on the forward strand.
AGGGTCCCAGGTGAGAAGGTGGAGCGACCTCCCGTATGGATCATGCGGCAGGCTGGCCGGTACCTGCCAGGTAAGTTGAAAATGCCAAAAAAAAAAGGTTAAAAAGACAAGGGGGGCGAATTGCTAATGCGAATTAGAATACCACGTTGTCAAGGGTGACAGCGACTTCTTTGAAGTGTGCCGAGACGCTGAGAAGGCCTCGGAGATCACCATCCAGCCGGTTGACCGGTACGATGGCCTCATTGACGCGGCAATCATCTTCAGCGACATTCTCGTCATTCCACAGGCGATGGGTATGGATGTGGAGATCAAGGACAAGGTCGGGCCTCACTTCCCCAACCCACTCCGGGAGCCGGAGGACATGGAGAAGCTCACCAAGGAGGTTGACGTTTCCAAGGAGCTCGCGTGGGCGTTCAAGGCCATCTCCCTGACTCGAAAGAAGCTCAATGGGCGTGTTCCACTGCTCGGTTTTTGTGGAGCTCCCTGGACCCTCATGGTGTACATGATTGAGGGTGCTGGGTCGCGGCTCTACCGATACGTCCGAACGTGGATTTACAAGTATCCAGAGGCGTCGAAGGAGTTGCTGCAGCGAATCACCGATGTGGCCATTGAGTTTTTGGCGCTGCAGGTGCAGGCCGGTGCCCAGATGCTTCAGGTATTTGATTCGTGGGCCAGCGAGCTCGGTCCTGTAGAGTTCCGAGAATTCTCTCTCCCATACCTGCGACAGATCACTGCCAAGCTACCCAAGCGACTTGAGGAGTTGGGTCTGGAGCAGGTCCCAGTGACCGTTTTCGCCAAGGGTGCGTGGTACGCGCTTGATGACCTGTGTGACTCTGGGTACAACTGTGTCTCGCTGGACTGGCTCTACGACCCCGCAGACGCGGTCAAGGTGGCCAATGGCCGAGTCACCCTGCAGGGTAACATGGACCCTGGTGTTATTTATGGCGACAAGGCCGTCATCTCCAAGAAGGTGGAGGAGATGATTGCTGGCTTTGGCGGCGGCAAGCAGCATTACATTATCAACCTGGGTCACGGTACCCAGCCTTTCTTTGACCCAGAGAACGTGAAGCACTTTTTGGAGGAATGCCATCGGTTCGGCAAGCAGTGAGTCATCATTGCCTT